>JAODKM010000016.1:9708567-9727651 GCA_026780845.1 Petrocephalus sullivani | reverse complement strand
GCATCTGTGACTGGGAGGTCGTGGCTCGGTGGGATTAGGCCTCTGCATCTGTGACTGGGAGGTCGTGGCTCGGTGGGGTTAGGCCTCTGCATCTGTGACTGGGAGGTCGTGGCTCGGTGGGATTAGGCCTCTGCATCTGTGACTGGGAGGTCGTGGCTCGGTGGGGTTAGGCCTCTGCATCTGTGACTGGGAGGTCGCTGCTTCAGCTCCTATCCTTGGCCGAATAGTCACAACTCCATTGGGCCCTTGAGCAAGGTCTTGCTGACCCCCAGCAAAATGCTCCAGGGGCACCAAATAAATTATTGATCCAGTGCTCGAGTGTCAAGCCTTACGTGTGTATGTCAGAGGATAACAAGATGGGATGACTAAAGAAGGTTTTAAAATAAATAAAACACGTTACACATTGAAACCCTGCAAAAAACTGGTAACCCAGACTTTTAATAGCTAATATATTTCTCCTCTTAATAACCTCACTGCCAAATGGGCCCTTTATCATCACAAAATTTTCAACTAAATTTAATGCAACTCTCGGGATTTCAGAAGGTCAGACTTTCAGTTAGCATTTAAAAAACCGGCACTTCTGTTCAAGAATTTCATAACAGAAAGTCACTATTTTTGGGGACAGGCGACCATAACAGCTAAAACAACGGGACCAAGGTAAGGTAAAGAATGCCTTAATTAACAAAACCCAGCTCAGACTGACTGGGGAGTTCAAGGAACGTTCCTGTAGAAAAAGTGCTGAACATTCACTGAAGGGGATAATGACTTACTCACAGCTGGCATGAGTATGTAAGCACTGCAGAAGTTCGCTATCGATACCTGCTTGTTTTGCAGATGCACTCAAATCCGTAAAAAAAAGGTCTGCTTGTTATTTATAGATAGATATAGAAACTGGACAACCGGTGTAAACCCAGAATCTTAACCTCCTAGTGAAAACAGAATACAAAGCAGTCTCTTCCTGATTTTAACACTAAATCTCCAGTTAATCATTACAGTACCGAATGGCCCAACTCAAAGACTACCCACACCCACATTATCTGGAACCTCCTGGAGTTTAACCAGGAAAATCTGTCTTAGACAAATTCTCTCCATTCATAATGTCTAGTGAAAATCATTTTCTTTAACCACAATCTGAGCCTAAAATTTAAGATAGGCTAAAATTAAATTTCCACATATCCTTCCATTTACCAAAATGAAAAATTTTTTTGAATATGTAGGCTTTATGCTTACCTATATCAGGAACAAATTTGTTTCATTCACTCAGATAAAATGTGTGCAGACACCATAACAACAAACAGTAAGGACAGAGATCAGACATGGTCAAACAAACAAACCTTAAAAAGTATTTTCTGAAACCAAGCGGGTCTAATGACACTTTTAGATACTGTGTAAAGTCTCGTTTGCTGCTAATGGCGTGGCCTATGGCGAGCGGAAACTCTGACTTCAAGACGTAATTAAAATACCAAAAGCCAAACAGGGTTACATAAATGCAGGTTTGTATTCAAATAGTTTGTATTCCGTTTTATTTGAGAATATGTAGGCCTAAGGCTGAAGGAGATTCCTTGTTTCATTTCCATCCTTGTTTCCTTTTTTGTGTTGTGCATATGAGTCTATTGATGGGTCCAACCTTATTTGAAATGACACTTTTCAATAAAAAAATATAATAAATCTACATTCCTTCATGATGATGCCATTCTTAATACTGTCTGCCTATCAATTATTTTTAAGCATAATAAGCAGCTCAGATTATATTTGAGTAGAATTTGGCCCATTTGTCCAGGACAATGTAATCTGCCCAGAGATATTGACTGGCACCACATAAATGCTAACCCTCACTGAATCAACTACACACCAAATAGTATTCAGATGTGTAGCCATTAACAATCCCTAGCTTAAAACTTTGAATTTAATTACATCCATCTTCTGTAATTATTTCCAGAATCCAGAAGAAGGTCACGGGTGCCTGAAGCCTTTCCCAGATTGTAGACCTCACCGTCATTGCAGGAAATCCAGGCCACCACCTTTTGTAAGGGACTGCATGCTGCATCCAGTGACGTGACGTGCATAGGGGAGCATGCTAAGCATTCAATTCTGCCTGAAGGTCAACAGTAGGTGTCACTGGAGACCAGCAGGCCCAGCTCTTGAACAAATTCAATCAAATGTGAACCAAGAGTCTTTGTAAGCATCCTCATGGCAGGCAGGTGGCAGATGAGAGATAAGCCATCAAACCAACAAACGACCCAAAGAAAACTAAAGAAGGGGTAAGACCCCACCTGTGTGTGCAGGTGAGAAGAAGCAAAGACCCAGTGTAACTCACTGAACTAGCATACAAGTTAAGGACAAGCAGAAGACTTCATAAAGAACATCTCAGCACTGGAGTGGTACGTACAGAACTATGCAAAAGTCTTAGGCAGCCACATAAAATGTTTAATGCTTTTTATCTCTGTGGTAAAAACACAATTAAAAATGAGAACATACGCCAATTAATACAAAAACAAACAAGAAGTTCTTGTTCCCCAAAAAGTCACTGAAGTCTTGTTGGACTATGCATCTGTGCACTTCAGTTTCAGCTTCACCCTCAGTGGCATCTCAGCTTCAGCTATTCCATGTATTTTTTTGTTTTTTAGTTAATTGAGTTGGTCTTAAAATTAACTTAACTAATTAAATAATCCAGTACATTGAGACGTGCACAATACTGTACATTCTCCAGCCTCTTCAGCACAAGTCACAATTGCTTTCATCCCATATTTTGTCCGCCTGCCATTTCAGCACTTAGATATAGGAGCAAACGAAAGGTGTAGTGCGAGTTGTTTACATTGCTCGGCCAATGAGCAGGCAGCTGGGCTTTGATGGGGGTCTAAACTGTGAGGCTACCGGGCTACAGAGGACCGAAACTTCAATGTCTCCCAGGGTCCAAAGAGACAGCTATGCGATCAGACAGAGACACCTTTAAGTGTTTCCTCTAACGCCGTCTCACACAAATCTCATTCAGCGAGGCTCTTGCCGCTGTCCCGCCTCGTCCAATTAGAATTCAGGGATGAGTCAGAGGCTCGTCTGACAGACAAACACCATTAAAAAGCAAAAGGACGTTCCTATGAAACTTTTATGAAGGCAATCGCTCCATCCTGGCCTCTGAAAAGGAACCGCTCGTTTGGTGCACCGGCAACCAGGGGTGGCATTCTTAGATCCGGCTTGTTAATTAAACAAGTCTGTTTTATCATCCAGGAGATGGAAAAGTGCTCCTTTGTTCCCCAACTGACTGAAAACTCTGGCAAATGCTTTAAAGGGGGAGGGGGGAGAATAAAATCGATGTTAAAGATGCTTGTTACGCCGTCGGACAGCTTGGGAGGAAACGGCAATTAAAACGGGAGAACTGTTTGCACAGTTCTCATTCTCTGTGACTCACCAGCATCGAACGGGAGATGATTAACATTAAAAAGGGACGGGGAAAAGTGTCACCCTCGCCAGCGCAAACGCAGGAGGCCAAATGCGCCTCGCTCTTCATCAAAAAAAAGTTTTAATTGCCGTTTGGGTGCAAAATGGTCCCTTTGTAAAAAGTCAGCAGTGTGGCAGGCAGGTACACCGTGAGCGCGTGGCGACGTGTTTCGGCGATGGCTTTTAGACAGGGGAGCGCACTCCTCTGGGACTCCTCCTGGGAAGCTGATGTCACATCCCAGGTGTGCGCTGGCATGACAGACTTCGGGGGAGTTCTGCGCATGAAATCTGCCTTGTGCTCACAAGACCCTGACACTGAAGATACCCAATCAGGAACAAAGCCCCTCACAAACAGGGGCTTGTGACTCAGGAGTACAGAAGATGCCCAGTAAAGTACCTTTAACTGGGGCAGTCATTCTAGTCTATTCCAGTTCCGCACACATCTTTCTTGTTATATTTTAAGGTCAATTCCTATCCATTTATTTTCCTCTAAACCCATAACTGAAGCTACAATACTTAATTCACATTCCCTTAAAATGCTGGATGATTTAGATTTTGCAGCAAAAACAAAAACATTCCCTGCAAATTCAAGGCTCAAAAAATTGTTCATTTTGCCGGTCATACTAAGACATCCATGACGTTTCAATCCATGGAGCAAATGGGGGTAAAAAACTAAACAAAATTCCAGCAAGCGAAAGAGTTCAGTGTTGAATGCAGAGTGGAACAACACGGCGTGGACCCTGGCGTGTGTGTTCTTGGAAGCGATGGGTCAGATGCCAGCCTGCCGCCACACCACGACACATCACCCTTCAAATTTCCTGAACCACAAGGTGCTCCAGTGCTGGATGTTCAGCCATCTACCAGACGTATGCTCACCAGGCGGCCCTATAGACCCGGGAAACACGCATGGCACCGCCATTTTCCAAACGGCTTCTGTACGACAGGTCCTCCGCGCTGGCCGGCACGCCGACCCCAGCACGTGCGCAGACACATACACACGCGCATTCCTCACGGGGCGGAGGGGAAATGCTTTGTGCACGCCAGAGAAGACAGTCATGCATATTCAATCAGAAGCTACTCTAAATTCTGATTAGCAGCCCCAGCGATGGCTGTCACCTCCCCGTGTGGCGTTGCCGTGGCGGCACTGAGACAGTGATTACATCTTTACATTAGAAAGCGCCAACATTAGGCCCCGCTTGTTTACAAATAAGCGCTGACTGACGCTGTGATAGGACGAGGGGCGGGGGTGTAGCGCGCGGTTTACGATCTCTGCAATTGTTTACGAGTCTGCTTCCTCGGGATTAACGGAATGAAATCGCGTGCAGGGTCTGCGGGGTTTGCGGTCCTTTCACACGCCTTCGTCACACTTTTTGCAAGGATAGGGCTCAGGGGCCCCTCTTAACAACCCCCACACCCCCAGGTTAACCTCAACATGACCTCTCAAAATATTTACCACAGAGATACATCTTCACTAGTGGGTTACGCAGACTTAAGAGTGACAGGAAGAGAGCGCGAGAGGGAACGAAAGACAGGAAGAGGGTGCTAGAGAGAACAAGAGACAGGAAGAGGGCGCGAGAGAGGGAACAAGAGACAGAAAGAGGGCGTAAGAGGGAATGAGAGACAGGAAGAGGGCGCGAGAGAGAACGAGAAACAGGAAGAGGGCGTAAGAGGGAACAAGAGACAGGAAGAGGGCGTGAGAGAGGGAACGAGAGAGGAAGAGGGAGCGAGAGAGACACGAAGAGGGCGTGAGAGAGGGAACGAGAGACAGGAAGAGGGCGCGAGAGAGAACGAGAAACAGGAAGAGGGCGCGAGAGAGGGAACGAGAGACAGGAAGAGGGCACAAAAGGGAACGAAACAGGAAGAGGGCGCGCGAGAGAGAAAACGAGACAAGAAGAGGGTGAGAGAGAAAAAGAGACGGACAGGAAGACATCGTGGGCGTGAGAGACAGAAAGAGATCAAATTTATCCAGAGAAAAAGACATTACTTTCAACACATATGACAGGATCCTGTCCATCGCCATCCATCCACAACACGCTGGTGGACGTGATGGGTCAGATGTCAGTCTGACACTACAGCACAACACATCACCCACTTACTGCTAAGAAAGCCATTTCCTAACACTTATTTTATTCTTAGGTACATAAAAACATACTGTTTCATGATGAAAGGCAAGTTAGCACAGAAGGAAAGCATCAGAGAGGAAGCCAACCACCTCCACGGCCAGCTGTCAGGCCAAACTCCCGGCCATACAGCCCTGCATTCACACAAAATCAGTCAGGAAAAGCAATTGGCTACTTTATATATTTAAAGAACATGTCTATTCATGGAATCCATCTCAAACAGGAGATGACATTAACTCGAAAGAAACAAGCCGCTCAAACAGGGGAAACAGCCGGCCGAAAATAAATACTAAAATCTCTACACCAATCGAAGCGCATGGCAACAAAAAGATTAAATGATCTGTGAATGTGACTTTAAATGAAGAGGGCTGAGCTGATGGCAGGCTGCCACCTGCTGGTGAACTGTGGAAAGGCCATTCATTTCTGAAACGGCTTAAAAACAGGGTGTTCACCAGCAGCAGGGAACTCTGACATTTGGCTCCTTGTAAACCATTGAAGAGCCAAACCACACAAACCATTGCGGTCTTCAGAAAAATGCAGCTTTCCTTTGTTTTAAGTTTTTTTTTGCAGCCAAACTGAGAGCTCCTGAAGGCAACGGCAGCCAGCCTCTGAACTGTCGAGGGGATCCCGCAAAAGTATGACCTGTCAAAAAACGTCAGCGTTCGGATGGGTATAAATTACAAAGAAGTGCTAATAAAACAATTTCAATCTGCATTTCTGGGAGGGAGCCCACAATATTAAGCTAAATGTCACAAAAATGAGACAGATGGTGTGAAGTTGTCGTGGAGGGTGTGGGGGTTGCCTGGCATAGCGAGCAGGACAGGGCGAGCACAGGAACAGCTGACAGAGAGATTTGCAGGGGACGTCAGAGTGACTTTGTGTGTACAGGTCACTGGGGCACTGGGGGGAGGGGGGGCAGGCAGATGTTGGCATTGCGCGTGGGGCGGGGAGCCCACGTACATGTGCTTTGCCAGTCCCAGGAGGCCTCTTAACGTCCTCGTCATTAGATCCTGCTGGTCATTCAGCTTTGCCGAGGAGCTAGGCCCTCAGGGAGGACGGTGCCCCCTAATGGTAGGTCGTGCATCCAGCACCCGCCATGACCTCTCCGTGCCACGTGATCGGGTAGGTGAGAAGGAGCCTGACACCCGAGTAACACGCGGCTAGTGAAGCTACACATACGCATGGGTCTGAAAACAGAGGGCCTTCCCTGCTGGTGAATGCTAAACAGAGCCTGGATATCAGCACAGAAAAAACAGCCGACAGCTGCATTATTCTGCGGTACAAAAACTAGCTGCACTTTATCAAATGTTTCCATACACTTCCGAACATATTCACATGAATGACTGACTGAGCAAATTACAAATGCACCACGAGACATACTTCGCTTATAACAGATGCTTTAACAGTGATTAAATCTACTTACACAAACAGCAACATTATTCTGCCGTTATTAAACAAAAAAAGAAAAACGAAGGTGAGACGTTTGCACTGTCAGAAGAAACCAAAATATCGTCAAACGCCAGCAGCGGGGTAGACAGCAGATTCATGTACTTCTCTGTAAGTCAATGCCAGGGACCCCCGTTAAGTTTGTGGTAAAGATTAAACGAAATTTCATCAACCTTGAAGCACAAACAGGTTTGTCTGCTTTTCCCCAGACCACCTACAACAGGGCATCCTACTGTGTGAGGCAAGTCAAGTCCATACAAAGTGTGGAAATGTAACTTTTAGGAAATCCTAAATCATCAGCTGTGAATTTAACATTGGTGCAGATTTCATATGACTATGACCTGCTATCTATGTCGTTTTTATAAAAAAAAAAAAGTCTTGTAATAGAATGAGTCCTAAAGACAAATCTAAAATATTAAACTCTGCAATACTTTACCAGAAAAAAATACCAAAAAAAAATACATAATACAAAACTGATAGCAGAAAATAATTCCTGTGTGTGAGATGGGGGGAGGGGGGGGGTGACAGAAATCAGCACCAGCGACACCAGCTAAAGCTGTTTGGAAAAAGCTCGTGTAGGTAGGACCCTAGCAAGACCCCCAACACTAATAGGTATTTGATATATGGGGGCCCCACCTTCAAATCAGCGGGTTTTGTTACTGGTGCATGCACTGTTCTCGCATCACCCAGACCGCCCAGGTGGAAACTGCATCCTCTGCAGTAGCAGGAGCAGCTTCCGGCAGAGAATGGTGAAACGTGCAGGGGCAACACACGAAGCGGCAAAAGCTACAGCCGCGCAGAGAGATTGTGCGAGTCTCTGAGCATCACGATCACAGAACACGCCACGCTGGCGAAATACCGCCGCGTGACACCATCACAGCCCCTCCCCCCGCTCTCATTCCCCAGCTCCCCCCGGGCTGCATGTTACGCTGTGCCGATCCCAGCCCCGCAGTGAACCCGGAACCCCGGGTCCTTCACACCGGGTGACGCTGACTGAGCACGCGGGCCGGCTCGATCAAGGTCGACGACAGGCCCGGTTTGGCCAACTCGGGACAGAGTGAGTCTCCTGATCATCGAGGCCTCAACCTGCAAGGCTGTGCCGCATAAACCACTACTCTATACTGCCCACATGCCCGGGCTGCTCCAGCGAAGGGCCCGGGGCCTAAGTGATGACAGCGGCTCCACAGTCCTCCCTGAACGCCTCAGTCTGTAGAAAGCAGGCAGTCAGTCATGCCTCTGCATCTCCATAATGAAAGACAGCTGGTCTCCACGTCCGGGGTGCCACTTAAAAGCAGAACGTCAGGAAGGCGCCGCCATTAACCCCACATCACAAGCACAGAGCGTCAGGGAACAGGAAATGAGGTGTGAATTCTACATCCGTCAGAGGGAAACAGTGTGCTGGTACATGTGCCGACAATGGAATAAACGAGAAAAACAAGAGGGACACAAGTCATCAGGCTGAAAATGCCAACCTTAATGACATGGCACTAACCCTGACTTCCTCTTCAGTCAGGCTTCTGCCATCCTGCAGGTTAAGCACCCCGGCCTGGATTTCATCAACCGTCAGGCTGTCAAACAAACAAACAAGCAAACAAACAAAATAAACAAATTTATCCATAAAAAAAAGATAAATCAACCAGCATAAACAGAATTCTCTTCGACGAAGTATTTGAAATTCCATAGCTTTAAAGTTCATAATTCATTCGTAAACCAAGGCTACTATTAGATATTTATAAAGAAGCAAGTCGAGTTAATTATTCAACCTGAAGTCTTGCCATTTTAAAGATCTCAATAACATATCTGACAGTAACCCCACAGGAGGGGAAAAAAAACATTTAAATAAGGTTATTGGTTATATAAATGAATATTCCGGGTGCAGAAGGGGCATATAAATGGCATATTTTGCCATTTCCATATTCCGCCTTGGTGAGCGATTAAAAGGCTCATACCCAGGCCCTTGTGTGTCAGAAACTGTGTCACGCCGTCATAAATATTTCATCCGGGCGCATAAGCGGCTTTCAAAGAAAGGGCTTCAGCAAACAAGGGGTCCCTTTGTTCTGAGAAGGTCGGCAGAATCCCGGATCCCCAGAAGCTAAAGTTAAATGACAGAGGAAGTTCCCCGAAGCTTAGGGCAAAGCACACCAATACCGAACCCAGGCTGGAGCTCATGGGGGGAGCCGAGATGCCAATGGCTTGCTTCTTTAAGAATATGCACAAGTATATAATAGATCTGGCAAAATCCTCATTAACAAGACAAACATAATTAGTAACATTATCTATGACCTTCACCTATCATACAAAGCGCAAAAAAAGAGCAAAAGAAAAAACCAACAGAAGAATCACAAATGAGTCAAACATGCAAACAAAAAAAATCATTGGTTTGTTTTTTTTTTTTGTTTGTTTTGCAATTACATTAAGATAATGAGTCTTTTGTACAGAATGAAATTGTGCTGTTGTGATTGGTTAATTGGGGTCATGAAATGTTGAGGTAATAAAAAAAACGTTTTCGGCAGAAGATGGTTATTTTAACTAAGCTGCAAGCTTCACATTTAAAAAGATTCGGCTCTGCTAGCCGCTGGCCCACGCCGTCCAATCACAACGCGGGCTGGGAAACGTAAGCAAATCGGATGTTAGCGGCGTCGCCCCGTATCTCACCGGCATCCAGTTTGGCCTCATTAACAATTAGCACGCGGGCGAGCATCATCTGCCCCTCCCCCCCGCAATGCACCAAGCGAGCGGCCCTCCCGGATATTTTGGCTCGATAATGTGTTTGTTTTATGTTCATGCTGGAGGCAGCCAGCGTCTGGGATGGGCCCGGCCCGGGGAGGAGTGCGGGCTCATGCCACGTTAGCGAGGGCGCCATCGATTCCTCTCCGGGGGAGAAGTGGCTCCTTCCCAGTACAGCTTCTTCTGTGAGCGTGGAGAGGATGTGCCCAGCTCCCAGAAGGCAGGATCGGCCCACTCTGCACGGACGCGTCACTCACACCGCACTCACACAGAAGCGTAGCATTCCCACCAGTCTGCTGCAACCAATGTGACTGGGATGTAAGAAAGAGCATTTTTAAGTAACATATACGTGTGTGTATCATTTACCTGCCATCCTTATCCACGTCCAGCTGTGCGAAGATCCTGGCTGCAGACAGACCCGATTGCTCCCTTTGTGCACCTTGGGGGCATTTTAACAGAGAGGTCAGACGGTACGCTTCCCCAATTTCAACACTGTCATCACGCAGCCCGATATACAGGCGTAACGCAGTCAGAGTCACAGTCTGCCACAAAGTTTCAAACTCAAAGAGCCCATGCTGAGCAAAACCAATGAAGCTACATACCCACAACCTACCCAAAATCAAGCATATTTCAGAAGAGGTCAACAGGAAGTTCTTGCATAAAATCTTATAGACTCTCCCCGACTTACAACAGGGTTCCGTTCCATCAGACACTTTGTAAGGCGAAATGATTGTATGTCAGAATAGGATAATCGCACTGACTTTTAGGTGTGAGAATGAGTAGAGGAGATGTATGTGAGGCTGGGATGGTGTTATCATACAGTACGGTACATTATCGTGGTAAATATCGTACGGCATGCAGCTTGGACTAGCAAGCACATTGTTGCCAGGTATACGGCTGCCCAAAATGTATCTTTGCTTGATTTTAAATAAAAAAAAAAAGCATGTGCAGCATATGCAAGTGGTCATAAGTCACACAGGTTGTAAATCAGGGTCTGTACAAGACACACGCCTGGACCTTCAACCCAGATAAAAGTTCTGCAGCCGAAGTTACCCTCCACTGACTATCACATCACACGACTCAATCACATTTCGCGTTTGGGCCGCAAAGACTAAAACGATTTACATCTATACTGTTTATGTTTCACGGCGGCAGGAGGGACGGGGTACCGGCAGGACGTGGCGGTGACTCAGAGATGCGGAGAGGAGCTTAGCTGATGCTGTAAGGCGGCGGGATCCGAATGCAATCAGGCGGCTTTGTGCGGCTGTGCAGGGGCACCACCGCGCCGCGCTATTTATCAGGCGGCGGCACGGCCAGCCGCCACGGAAAGGTTGCGCTATTAGCTTTGAAAAATGACACTCGGCAGCAATCTTCACGACACTCAAATTCAGTCTCGCTTTACATTTCACCACAAAAAAGGGGAGAAAAATGCTTTCACCCTATTTATTTATATATATTCACATGCACACACATATATATATATAAAAAAAAAGAGCACAGGCTTTGCCATGGTAACAGCAGTCTTCATTTGCACAGGCTTTATCATCCAGCACATTTCACATCTAAAGGACGAAATGATTGCCCTGAAGAGGGAAAGAAGCATTTCGCATAATGCTAATTACACATCTTCGCTAATTACCTTTCCACACAAGAGTTAGCTTATTATGGAAATTTCTGGGAAGACGTATCTGCACATTAACCCTTCACCGAGCACGCCGGCTTCTCTGACCGGCGCTCCGCAAACCCCGCTCTGGTGGCTCTCGCTCGCCTTGGCATTCGTTTTTAAGCTTATTTTCTTTATTATTCACAGCAGCTGGAGGAGGAGGCCCACTGCTCGGGGCCCTGCCTGGTTCCGTCACCGAGGGCAACGGCGGCGCTATGCGGGAGCCCCAAGCCCACGCCCGCGCCGGAGACACGCCACACCTGCTCCGAGCCTCTTATCCTCAACACCCCCAGCTGCAATGCCTCAGACAGGAATAAAGGCACAGCCTCGCTCCCCCAGGGGGGGAGGGGGGGCACAAAAACCTCAGCGGCTCTCCGCCGGCTTCAACCTCCCTTCCGAGCTCGGGGTCACTTTTGAAAAGAGGAAAAGAAAAAGCAATGGGAGGGAGAGGTTGTGCTATTAAAGAAGGCATGCCCACTTTCAGCCATGAGAGCGGCCTTTTACGGACACCCATGATACGGAGCCTTTGATAAATTCATGAGGCTAAGATCACTTGCCGCCGCCATGATCACGAAGCCGGAGATTCATCGTGGGGGGGTCTGAGTGGTCGGAGCGCGAGAACCCAATGCGACAGCACCTCCACTGTCACCCGGCCACTTATCGTTACCTCCTTGCACCTAAGGCGTCCTCCAGCTTCCCGCGCTAAAAATAACGAAGAGCAGTCAGCGACACGCACCGGCGTCACGTAATGCCATCGGTTACCAAAACGCCACCAGTCCACATCCTGAGGCTCATCACGGTAAGCACGACCCCCCCCCCTCCCTCGTCGGCCACAAAGGCACACTGATGAAAAAGCGAAACATCATCTCATTAGGCTTTTATCACCGTGGGCTCCCCCAATTCACTGTTGGACGAGTTAAATGAAAAGGGAGCAAAAAAACGAGGAGAAAGGAGACCACGCTGAGTGCCAGGATCAAAGGAACGAGTTAAGTGATTACGGCAGGCTGGCTATACCTCCATATGGCTGGCCGACCTCTGCATTTACTGTGCGGCTACAGTCAAAACCTTCCAGAATCAAAAGTATAAGACTGATGCATCACAGGTACACAAACACACTACCCTGTGATTTTTACATTATGGGAAATAGACCTTTTCATTTAAAATAAAAATAAAAAATACGAAACATTTTAAATTTACTTAGTCACTCAGGTGTTTCAAGTGCCTCCAATCATGGACGACCTTGGAAGATGCAGAAATAGAGTATGTGTCATTGAGAGTGACTGTACAGCTGTGATTTGACACCATTTCCCACCTTGCTGTTGATGCTACCTAAAATAACGAGGGCAGCAATACATACATGTCCAACTGATAAATATTTCTGATGCAGATGAGTGTGAATTTCAGGTAATCAGTCGGCCAAGGTCCACCGTCACCAATGACACAATTAATAAATTACAAATAAAATCCTGTTCAAAACATACTGAATGCTTTGTAATTTAAAGCCTAAAATGACTGAACAGGATTCTTTTTGTTTGTCAAATGCCAACCTTGAGCAGCACTTGTGCCTCTATGCGAATCCCCAAAATCGTGCTTTGTTACATCACAAAGTGACAGCTTACTCACAGCTTACTCACAGAACACCTGATCACGGTGGGAGTCTACCAAACAAACACGGCAGACGATCACCAAAAAACGAGACAAAAGGATGGTGGGGGGGGGAGCGTAAATGAGAAAGAGCGACAACAATAAATCAGACATCGTCACAGAGGAGAGAAAAACATCTGCGAGCTTGCGGCATGCCGACACCTCCTGGAAGGTCCCAGAAAGTGACGATCCAGTCATCTGGCAACCAAAAGCTCCTTCAGATCTCAGTGTAGACATCTCTGAAAGCACAGGAGCCGGCAGCCTCAGGAGGTTCATGAATAAAAGGGCTACATAACATCGCTCATCGATTAGTCATGACAGCCCATTAGAGAAAATTTAGTAACAGCTTGATTGGAAGAGAGCTTATAAAAACCTACTCCAAAGTGTTATAAATATTAATCTTCCTAATATGTCTTTGGATCAAGCACTGGAGTCAGGCTACAGTGTGATGTGCCCCTTCATTGGACGTCTACAGTGTGACGTGCTCCTTCATTAGACGTCTACAGTGTGACGTGCCCCTTCATTGGACGTCTACAGTGTGACGTGCCCCTTCATTGGACGTCTACAGTGTGACGTGCCCCTTCATTGGACGTCTACAGTGTGACGTGCCCCTTCATTGGACATCTACAGTGTGACGTGCGCCTTCATTGGATGTCTACAGTGCGACGTACGCCTTCATTGGACGTCTACATTATGAGGTGCCCTTACATTGGACGGCTTGTTCCAGAAGGTCTGAGGCACAAGCCGCAGGTTGCCATCGAGGCTGTCTGAAGGCTTGTTGTGGCTACTGGGCATCTTCCTGAACCACTCATGTAGCCTTTGAGTAACAACGTGTTCTAAGGGGGGACACACAGGCATCACTGAGGATGACGTGGCATTCTTTGACCATAGAACCGAGGCTCTTACAAGATGGCATGCATGGGATTAGCATGCCCTGTGTCACATGGAGATCCCGTATCTCTCAATCGCCCACAGTGTATGTGCCTTGTGACAGGCTGGCATCCGGTCCGTGGTGTTCACCTGTCTTGAGTTATGCTTACTGGGATAGGTCCACACTCACCATCTTGCGCAGGTTAAGTGATGTTTGGACAGTTGTGATCCTTGTAATCAAGCAGTCTACCAAAACTGTCTCTAGAATAACCACCATTAGGAGAGTCATTGTAAGGGCAATGGCGTGGCTGAGTAGGTCAGGCCTCTGTCTGTGAATGGAAGGTCACTGGTTCGAATCCCATCTTCTCTCTCACTATATATATACACACATATAAAACTAAGAAATTCCAATGTCCTTGTGTAAAATGACAAATGAAGCTTAATTGACCAGAATAATTCTAAAGAAAACCTTGTGCCCACCACCCCCATCGGCTACTTCAGCCTAGTACAGCAGAACATGCTTCAGTGGCTGATTTGGGACAAGCTGAAGAGGACAGACGATTCCTACTGATGGAAAGGGGTTACGGATGAGCAGTCCCGGAACCGGATGAAACTCGGTGACGGCTCCCTTTTCTGCGGACACAACCTCCGAATCCCTGACAAATCTAACTAGGACGTGTGGCAGCCAACAACTTTGCTGTGGACGGATGACTGGGCAATATCTAAGCTGTGGTACAGCGCTTCAGATCTGTCAGGGTCCTTTTTCCCTTTGTTTTTGCTATTAACTGCCACCGAGGAGCGACTGACAACAAGCGCTTCTGAACATGCTTTTGCCTGGCACAAATTTACACAGAAGCTGTGGATGACACCAGCGAGTCCGTCCAGCCGACGTCCAAGCAAGACCACTGGGGGCTGTACACAGGAATGCAGAGCAGGACATGTGACCAGAAAGTGGCCCTCCGGGCTGCGACAAGCCCCTTTGGACGTACCTGGTGCAGAAGGCAAATCAACAGTATGCGAGAGGCATCAGACAAAGGAGCGAGGCAAGCAGGAGCCAAGCAAAATTAAAATTGAGCTAATTAAAACAGTCATTAAGCTACTCCTATAACCACAAATGCTGCCAGTTACATTTACAAACACTAATCCACCAATTAGAATTAAATGATAATCCACTGCTGACCTCAACAAATAAAGGGAATATCAACACCCCCTGGTGTTCATGTACGTGCTCCATTTATTTTTAATCCCGTGAGGAATACTTCGTCTTTGCATTATCATTCCTTAAATTCCGTAGAGTACAAATAACCGGCTTAGCCATCATCTGCAGTGATGAGAGTCGACTCCATACGAGATCAATGCCGATGAGAGTCGACTCCAGATTAACCACGAGCCACTCTACTCCTCCCGAGGCCGTCTTCCCGCATTCGGGTCCGTCTCAATACCTGGAGGCCGGCTGCCACAGCTCCTTCAAACACTTTCTCACGAAAGCCGCCGAAAAATCAAGCACGTCGCCCGATACTCCTGGCCCAGGCTCCTGCCTCCAGGGCACAGACGGCTTGGGCAAGAGGAACCAGGCTTTATAGTCAGATGCATCCCCCACCCACAAGATAGGCATGACCTTTGACCCAGTCAGACGCCAATTACGGTGGCTTCATAACACACAAATCATAACACCCAGAAAGACCCATGAGCTCCATCACATCTAAAATTCAATCAATCAAGGGAAAAGTTAGGCAGGGGGAAAATTAATATTCTTAAGACATTTGTCTGGTGCATTTTAATTATGAGAATCTCATTAGGATCCAAGGGGGCTCTTTCCAGCCACAAACAATAAACAATGGCAATATAAACCTGAATACAAGATTCATAAAATAGCCGTGATTTATTCCATCTGCAGATTAATTGGGCTCATTTGATCTGAGTCTTGTATAAATCAATGCATAATGCTTCTGCAAGACCATCATCTCGGCTTTTATGCAGCGTTTAACTACGCTCTGACATCACTGAAAACAAAGACATATACAGAATAAACCCAGCAGCGACACTGGTAGAATCCGGAGGGAGTGTTTCCTAATCTGGTCCCTGGGGACCCGCAGGCAGTCCACATTTCTGCTCCTTCCCAGGTCCCTACCGGAGCAAAATCGTGGACCATCTCTGAGTCTCCGCAGACCGGGTTGAGAAACACTGTCCTAAGACATCAGGAGCTCGGCCCAAACACCTGATCTGTCCAAGGGTCATGATACAGAATTCCACTTCTTTGAAGCTACAATGACCATAGCACTGCACAGGATTCGGAAAAAGCAGCCTTGTGCTGTATGGAATTCTCAAACTGCAAGTGTGGTTGTTGAAACAGCTAATCAAAATATTCGGGGCTCATTTGGATTGATTCAGAGTTTTAGTTCCCAGTGTCTCAGGGTCATGATGTGTCTTATATCCAATATACCAGTGCAGAAGTCACACACAGGCACTGAGAGGTGAGCCAATAACCGTGACGTACCCCCCGAAACGTGTCTGTTATCGACGCCAGTGCGAGGGTGGGTCCTTGAGCCACACGTCACCGCCAAATCCCCGAAGGAGTCCTCAGAAAGGTCACTGCGCACTGGGGCCGGTGATTAACGGCCCTGCGCGGCGCCGCCAAAGTTAGGCGACCTTTCACAATCAAAAGTTTTCCTGGGGGCAAGTTGTAGCATGACGGCGCATCAATCTCGGCACGTAAGGATGATGAGAGAGGCACCTGTTGGCCATTTTTCACAGAGAGCCAAGTTATTGAGTAACAGGAGGGCGTCAATGGTTAGGAAGAGGCCATATTAATGTGTGTCGATTAGGAAGGCATGGAGAAATTCACATGACCATCATCTACACACCAATTCCCCTGTAGTTACTCATCCACATCTTCTTCCATCTCAATTCACAGCAAACCCAATTATACCTATTATATAAAAGGAAACGAGATCCATTCTCAGAACCCGAACCCACAGACATGGGTTTTTCTGATCAATATGAAGCTGAGTTTGAGAATAATAACACCAGGTTTCAGTGGTAGAGGTTTCTAGCAATACAGCTCAGAAGGACATGTTTTTACATCATGGTGTCGTCAGTCGGCCGGGGGACTGGGGATGCTTTTCATCCGCTAACCCCTGGCGGGTCAATTAAATTTTGGGGACGGCGACAACAGCAGCAGCAGCAGCAGCCACAAAGCAGATGGCCAGACAGAAAGAGGGGCACAGACAAACAGCCTAAAATCATAGGGGGGGGTCCTCTTACCATCCCGGGGCGTTTTCAGGACCCCCATCGCCTCGGCGTGATGGGCACTAGCTTCTAGCTTCCTCTTCCTGTGAGCTTCCAACTTGGTCTGAAGCCCAGAGAGGATCCTCTGAAGGTCCTTCAGTTGGTTCTGTGGATGAACACAGAGTATTCCTGGGACCCACGTGCACCAGTCCACAGCAAATCATAAAAGGGAAAAGAAAAAAAATCACACCAGACACACACATATACACACAAACAAACCTTAAGGCAGAAATATACCTTATAAACCTGGTAGACAGGCTGTACATTCGCACAGCAAAAAATCATTCTGCCAGCCTCCACCAGCTCCAAGTTACTGCACCAGTACCTCGCGAGGATTTCAAACAAGGACAAACTCTTCTCGCAGCAAGATAAAGTAACAGATGTTAAAAATATAAGACATTAAAACAGACATGCACACACGCACACACACACACACACACACACACACACACACACACTGAGACAGAAGACTGGGGAGGAGGAAAACAACGTCCAAATTGCCAAAAATCTACAGGGCACAGATCATACACAATTTAAATTAGCGAAGTCCTCGTGTGGCAGAACCAACTTGACAAGGAAGCTCAGTCCAATCTATTCCCCTGAAATAGCTTAACACTTCTAATGAGAAAAATAATAAGTGTGTGCGCGTTTCTGCACCCCCTAGAACATTCTCCGCAGCATAATGATGGATACTGCAAAAGCTGCCTGGCCAAGGATGACTACTTTTCCAGGACACGTTCCTTGATGAACTGAGTTTATCCACTGTGCTTTTCGCAGTGAAAGTGATTAATTGAGCTCATTTTATGTTGGTCATGCAAGCTGGAAAACAGGAGAAAGAGAGAGAAAAAAGAAAAACTGCCATCAATCGTACGGATGAGTATCTCCCTCACTATCCAGAGGAGCAGCAGTAGGCCCAAACTGCCAGGCTAGGCTAAAATAAGAGTCAGCCTCGACCTTCCCTACAGATACAATATTAACAGATGGGGGGGTGGGATTCAGTATTCCCCTCCCATCGAGGTTCAGGTGTGAGGTCACGGCTCAGGCTTGGAACCCAGCCCCAATCTGCCACTCAATCGCTACGGCAACTGAAAGGCATGACTAAAAATAGGGGGACCTGACCCAAGTGCACCGTGCTCAGTGGTGCGGCAGACTGTCTAGAGCACTAAATGTGGTCATGTGACACGTGGTAGACCAAAGCCTTTGCCACTATGGAGCTTCTGGTGCTGCACATGGACAGGGTTCGAGAAATGCAGTCTGAAACGGCAACGAACAAATCCGACATTGAAACCCATAACAAGTCAGGTGCTGTGTTAAGGAAAGTTAATCAACAGGAAGTGGGTGTGACCGTTCAGCGACAGACGGCCCAGGATTGGCCCACACATAAAGGGTTTAGAGACCTCAGGTCCCCCGTTGGTTAAAACCAGCCATTTCAGTGGGCAAGCAGCCACAATCCTTCATCTCCATTTCGTTACACTAATAGCAAAAAGAGACAAACATGCAGCAAGGGTTTCAGTGGCAGTATTATGACATGGCTGTAATTAACTGGCCTGGTTAGCATGTGCTAATCCAAGTGGCTCCAGGACACTCCAAGGTCACACACCAATCAACCTTCCCACTCCCCCCCCCACCCAACCACCAAATGCCCCCCAAATCTCCAGCGCCTGGGAGTTTTGCTTCTCCCATTTCACACGTGGATTGCAGCCACTGCCCGCTACATCCATCCATCAAAAACATTCCCTGGGAAGGGAGCACACTGCATCACACACAAGCTTAAGAGGATGATTAAGGAGGCATTCTACAGCCGCACGACCCCCAGCGGCCCCCCCCTCCCCCCAGACGCCCCTCCACCGCCCGAGTCCCCGCGGACCCCCAAACCGAGGGAGCGCGCTGG
>JAODKM010000016.1:9697491-9708467 GCA_026780845.1 Petrocephalus sullivani | reverse complement strand
CCCATCTTCTGATGGCTACTTCCAGCAGAATAATGCACCATGTCATAAAGCTCGAATCATCTCAGACTGGTTTCTTGGACCAATATCTCTGAGGAATGTTTCCAGTACCTTGTTGAATCTAAGCCACAAAGGATTAAAGCAGTTCTGAAGGGAAAGGGGGTCCAACCCGGTACTAGCAAGGTTTACCTAATAAAGTGGCCGGTGAATGTATAAGAATACTGTCAAAATAAAGCAAATGAAAGCGATAAAGTCTGCAGGTATAATTCTTTTTTTCCTGGCTGAGTACAAGAACTGCAGTGGGAAACGTATGGAGGAAATCCATCCATCCATCCATTCTCTACTGCTTTTCCGGGTCAGGTCGCGGGGGCAGCAGTCTAAGTAGGGATACCCAGACTTCCCTCTCCCCGGCCACTTCTTCCAGCTCTTCTGGGGGAATCCCGAGGCGTTCCCAGGCCAGCCGAGAGTCTCTCCAGCGTGTCTTGGGTCTTCCCCGGGGCCTCCTCCCAGTGGGACATGCCCGGATCACCTCACCAGGGAGGCGTCCAGGAGACATTCTGACCAGATGCCTGAGCCACCTCATCTGGCTTCTCTCGATGCAAAGGAGCAGCAGCGCTACTCTATCTCTAAGGGAGAGCCCAGCCACCATGCGGAGGAAACTTATTTCGGCCACTTGTATTCACGATCTTGTTCTTTCGGTCACTACCCGCAGCTCATGACCATAGGTGAGGGTAGGAACATAGATCGACTGGTAAATTGAGAGCTTTGCCTTTTGGCTCAGCTCCTTCGTCACCATGACAGATCGATGCAGCGCTCGCATCACTACTGACACCACACCGATTCGCCTGTCGATCTCCCGCTCCATCCTTCCCTCACTTGTAAACAGGACCCCAAGATACTTAAACTCCTCCACTTGGGGACAGACCCCCTTCCCGACCCGGAGAGAGCACTCCACCCTTTTCCGGCTGAGGACCAATGCCTCGGATTTTGGAGGTGCTAGAAATTCTCTCCATAAAAGTTATGAACACAATCGGTGACAAAGGGCAGCCCTGGCAGAGTCCAGCCTTCACTGGAAACGAGTCCGACTTACTGACACCGGTTGTACAGGGACCGAACAGCCCTTATAAGGAGGCCCGGCACCCCATACTCCGGGAGGACTCCCCACAGGACTCCCCATGGAACACAGTCGAATGCCTTCTCCAAATCCACAAAGCACATGTAGACTGGTTGGGCAAACTCCCATACACTCTCCAGGACCCTGCCAGGCCTGACCAGCTTCCTCCCCCACCAGCGGAGTCAACCCACCACCAGGTGGTGATCAGTTGACAGCTCCGCCCCTCTCCTCACCCGAGTGTCCAATACATGCGGTCGCAAGTCCGACGAGACAACCACAAAGTCGATCATCGAACTGTGGTGTGGGTGTGACCTAGGCCAAGTGCATCTATGGACACCTTATGTTTGAACATGGTGTTTATTATGGACAATCCGTGACAAGCACAGAAGTCCAATAACAAAACACCGCTCAGGTTGAGATCAGGGGGGCCGTTCCTCCCAAACACGCCACTGCAGGTCTCACTGTCATTGCCCACGTGGGCATTGAAGTCCCCCAGCAGAACAAGAGAGTCCCCAGGAGGAATGCTCTCCAACACCCCTTCCAAGGACTCCAAAAAGGGTGGGTATTCTGAACTGCCGTTTGGCGCATAGGCACAAACAACAGTCAGGACCCCTCCCCCCACCTGAAGGCGATGGGAGGCAACAGTCTTGTCCACTGGGGTAAACCACAATTTACAGGTGCCCAGCCAGGGGGCAATAAGTATATCCACACCTGCTCAACGCCTCCCCCCTCAAGCAACTCCAAAGTGGAAGAGGGTCCAACCCCCCTCAAGGAGACTGGTTTCAGAGCCCAAGCCATGTGTCGAGGTGAGCCCAACTATATCTAGTAGGAACCTCATAACCTCGCGCACCAGCTCAGACTCCTTCCCCGCCAGAGAGGTGACATTCCATGTCCCTAGAGCTAGCTTCTGCAGCCGAGGATCGGAGGACCCCCTTGGCCCCTCCTACAGGTGGTGAGCCCATTGGAGGGTATGGAGGAAATATTACGATGTATTCACACACAAGAAAAAATGTCATGCTTATTACTACATATCGGCATAATATTGCATCGGAATGGAATCAGAATGAATCAAATCATTAGCCTGTCAATCAGAATCTAATCAAATCACGGCATCTGTATCAATACTCAGGCTTAGTTATTAGGTACATTGATATGTTCTGCCTGGGCTGAAAGCAAATGGCGGGGGGCAAGGCACAGTCAGTGTGGATGGAGAAGTCGTCAGGATGTCCTTCACAACCAGCTGCTAACACCAGAGACGGCAGATTTAAGAAAAAAAAACCCTAAAGGGACATTCAAATCCATCATAGATTTAAAAAGAAATATGATAAGAATAGCAAAATTAAATTTTTTTTGTTCATACAATATCATTAGTATTAGTAGCACCATGCAAGCTGTCTCTCTAAAGCAGCTTTCTGGATCTCTCAGGGCCCCATCACACGTGTGAGACGGGAGGCTCTTTGACCCCTGTCTCAGTCCACTTCCTGGGTCATGGAGCAATATCCCAGGCCCCTGTGCCGGTCCAGTGTTCCGCTCGGCTGACTCTCTGCCTGGTGTCCTTAGCCTGGGGCCAGGCCTTTTTTCTCCCTATTAGGGTCAGCTGAGGTTATTGAGTTTTCCCATTCAAGGGGGCAATCCCCCCCCCCCCCACCCCCACCCAACACCAGAAGAAAATAAGTTTTAGTGTTATTAGCTGAAGTACGGCTCGCTGGGGAAATATCTGTTACAGCTATATTTTCTAGCCATATGTCACTGGACCTCAATAAACATTTTGGGTCCTGAAAACGCTGCCCCTCTAGACCTCAAGAGTGGAAAGGGACCTTAATTGAGAGGAAGTGGAGTAGTTTAATCTTTTTTTTTGTAAATAAATATATTTTATGAGAGAGACTGACATGAGACACCCAGCAGAATGTAAAGCGCCGAATGGATTCACACACAGACGCGCGCGCACGCGTGCGCACACACATGCACACACACGCACATACACACACACACACACACACACACACACACACAGACAGACAGACAGACAGACGTAGACAGACACACAGACAGACGCACACATGCACAGACACACACACACACACACACACACAGACTCCCAATTCTGTGCTGCACAGGTGTAAATTCCTGAAGCTGAAATTAGCACGTGTGTGAGATCACACACCGAACCAGCTGCTACAATTAATGTCTATATTTCTCATTTAGCCTTTCATTCTGTGTTAGTCACATTCCACTAGTTGGTTTACAGTGATTGTTATTACACAGTTCAGGGCAATATTTCACAACTTTAATTTGCACTTAATTTAAACACATAATCTCTTTGGAAATAAGAGGATAGCCCATCCCACTTGCCATTAGAGGGCTGAGGAAAAATGAAAAGAAAAAAAAAAATTTACGCACATTAAAAAATGAGCTGTTCTCCACTTTGGAGATATTTTTAAGGCACCTTTCCAGTCCAGCATGTGGTGAATTATAGCAAGTGATGGTCCTGATACCAGCAGCAGTCAGAGTCTAAGCACCAGGGATTCGTCAATCCATCGCTGCCGCAGCGTTTAAGCGGGAACACAAAGTGGGGGGAATGCCATTATAGCCATATGTACATTTCTAGAAGTCACACGACTACAACATTCATGTCTACTGTATCCGCACCTTGGGCGTATTGACTGTAAGAAAAGGATTAAGGCTGCCTCCGTGAGCGATCTCACAAAATTGTGTCTTTACAGTAAATCGAAAATCCTGAGGACGCTGAGAGACATGGATCATCCGGTGCGAGTGGATATCAAGCAGCCAAGAGCCACAGAGCAGGAGGAGGCTGGGACGCGGGTGGGGGTGCGAGGAGGGACTGCAACACCTTCAATTTTCCCGAAGTGAAAAAGTGACCCCTAGTGGCCAAATGACACAACATACCTAAATTACAGAGAGGACCGGATGGATGACACATCACTACAAATCAGTCAGGTCTTACATGCTGCACTCTAGCCTTTGACGAATGCTCCATAGCACAAGTGCTCATCATAGACATGTATTAATAAAAATCCATCCATCTTCTGACACTGCTCGTCTTATGAAAGGTCGCTGTGTTCCAGAGCCTATCCGGAAGGCTATGGGTGCAAAGAAGTTATAATAAAGTATAATAATAATAATAATAATAATAATAATAGCTATCATCTTCATCTGTAAATTTTCACTTATTTATATAATACAACAATATGTTTTCACTATATTTGGGTACTTTTTTTGTTTTACTCGTTTGTATTATGTCTCCAATGTTTGCACTTTTTCTGTTATGTACCACATATATTCTCGTATATGTACAACATTCCTGCTGCTTTATGCACCAGAATTTCCCGCCAAGATCAATTAAGTCCATCGTGAGCTTATAAGCTCTTCGGGTGAATCTACAGGATGCCTACACTTGGCCTTCCAAACATCATCCAGGAAGAACACGCCGACCTCACCCCACTGGAAGCAATATCACCATCTCCCGAACCCCCAGTCGCCCCAGGACACCTTGGGATTAGGGGTCACTGACCTGCAGGTGTTTGGGCAACGTGTGCGGTTGTCGTACTCGTCGGAGCCGTCGCAGCAATCTGCAGTGGGGGGGCGGGGGGGGGCAGGGAGGACAGTGGTACACATTAACACAGTCATAATGCCATATATGACATATGATAGGGGCAGCTACACAGTGGCACGGGGTACTACAGAGGATAACCACTACCTTAGCGCTTTAGCAATTAGCGGTTAGTGACCATTCACAAACACGACAGAGAAATTCATTTTCCAACCGACACCTGAAATATGCTTAATAACGCATGCTGGGGGGAGAGATAGCTTTGAAGTAAAGTGTACAAAAGGTTGTGAAAAATGTCACATTTAAAATAAAAGAAACTGAGCATGGAAGGCTGAAATAAAAAGGCTTAAGCTGCGTGGTGCCTAGGATACCGTAATTTTCACTTAGCAACCATTTCGCTTAACGACCTGGTTCTTGGAGTGAAATTCGGTCACTAAACGCGGAGCCCAATGGGTGCGGCTCACATGGCATCAGGCACTAAAATCTGACACCAGAAGCCGCCAGCTCACGTGACCTCCAGGCAGGTACGAGGCCACCTGGTCATTGTGTGATATGAGGCACCAATGCTGCCTGGCCTGTATGCTGGGATGTGTCTGTAGTGTGACATTCGGCGTAAATGGGCACATTGGGGACGGTCACCCACACAAATGGACACTCCTCGTCCCGTCCCCCCCCCCATTCTTAAATGACACCAAGATGGAAGAGCGAATGAGAGACAAAAAAGAGAGACAGAGCAGCAGAGAGGGGAAGAAGACGGAGATGTAAACGGCCCCATTTCTAGGGAAACCCAATTGGGGGGTCATAAAATAGCTAGTTCAGTTACTGCTGCTTTGCTTGCTCCACTCTTGGAGGGGGAGGGACAAATCGGGCCCATGGCAACGATGTGAGGGCTCCTTCGGTACCAGGAAGCCTTCCCTTGGGAGGCAGGAGATTCTTTAAAGGGGAAAATGATCTAATTACAGGTTTTAGAGCAGCAGGCCGCTGTGGGGGTCCTGCTGGGACAGGAAAGCTCCCGTCGTAGATGAAGCACACCTTTTTTCTGGGCCCGATCCCACGGAACGATCCAGAGCGCACATAAGTCGCTTCCCACCAATCTTCGATAGTCTTTAGAAAGTGTTTTCACACACAGAAAGACGGAAGCCGTTCCCTCATCTCCGCATTCAGGCCCCTCGAGGTACCTCCTGCCGGAGACGGGCAGTCTCCCCTCCCCGCTCTTCCGTCTCAGATAATTGTGAGCTCTCCTTTCATTCGGAAAATGATCGGTTTCGGTTGAGCCGAGTCCGCTGTGAAAATCGCCCGAAAGCGAGGTCAGCACTCGCATTGCGTTCACTCAGAGGCGCCCTTCCTGAGTGCCATTTCTTTCCTCTCATTTAATTACACGTGATGCACGAATTCCACCTGACCTTCGTCACGCCTCATGCTACCAGTTCTGCAGAGCAGCCACCGAGCAACTTAGTATGCATGGTAGTTAAACCCAGCAGTGGATGCAGCGCTGCCATTGATCCCTTCAAGGTTTCTAACAACAGACCCCAGCCATCAAGCACACCTGCTTTTATCCCTCCCCCCCTCCAGAGGGCACTACAGTTCAATCAGGATCCAGACTTCAAGACTCAAGAACTACTTCTTCCCAACAGCAATGAGAATGCTGAACACGCACACAATCTTCATTGCCATTTACTCTGCACCTTGTGGTCCTTCGCATATATTATTGCATATCACATGTATACTATATGCATACTATATATCTTAAGTACAGATGCTCCTCGCTTTACCAGGGTTCGACTCACAATATTTCAAATTTTATGATGCTGTGATAACGTTGCACACTCAGTACTCAACTTTTTAATTTTGATCTGTCGCTGGGCCAGAGATATACTGTAAGAGACTTTCTACTGATGCCAGGTGATGGCAGCGTCCAAGCAGCTACACTTACAGTCTCTGAAGCTATCATGAGAGTAAACATCTCATACAGTGTTTACAAACATTTCACAGTGCTTTTTGTCTTTGTTTAATCAAACAAACTTGTCAATAACCAGAATTTAGTTAGTTCAGTAATTATTTATCTTATGACATTTGCCTTACGATATTTTCCATTTATAATGGGTTAATCGGAATGTAACATGTATGTTATTTGTCTTTACCGTTCTACTATTTGTTGTTTGCTATTTGTTGTTATATGTTGCGAAGTCTAAAAGGACAGATATATCCAATATTTTATTTTGCTTGTACAACTAACAAAACTTTGCATGCTGCCGAAAACTGCCCCCTTACCACAGATCCCATCATTAACACGGGAGGACTGGATGTAGCGTGGCCGGAAGCCCAGGTTGACACAGTAGAAACGCCCATTCAAACACGCCGCCGTGCCTGTGAGAGTCAGAAAAAAGTCACATGACTACCACATCAGAGGGACAGATGCTAGAACTGGAGGAAATAGGAAACGAACGAATGAACAAAAGAGCAAATGAACAAACAAATGAACAAACAATCAACAAAACCCAGGTCAGTGGGACAGGAGGGTTCTGCTGAATGAAGACCAGTATTAAAACAGTCACACACAGGGGCACCCTGACAAACAACCATCCAGGCCAAAGCTAGCAAACATACATTTAGCGATGCATTGACAGCAAGCTTTATAAAATAAACATGCAACAGATCCACGGGGCCTATGGCAGCAAAATCACAGGGCGTACAATTTAAATTGTACACAACCAATATGTTAATATTTTAACAGCATCAAAGCCTAAATAAATATCCTAGAAACGATTACATCAGTTGTATGTCTACCACATAACCCATGGTGGTAGCATTACTCTCCCACTAGAACCCATTCATAAAAAATGAGTACTAAAATATTAAGTTATACTGGCTTTTTCCAAATATAAACATTAAAAAATAGGCAGAAAGTCAACTGTAATTTTACCACATAACCCAAGGTGACAGAATTAGTCCACAGCCTAATAACAAAAAGAGATGTGGATACCAGGGGCCTCATTTATCAAAGGTGCATACGCCCAAAACTTTACACAAAGTCCCAAACAAAACTTGACAGGAAAAAAGCATATATTTACTGAAACTCAGGATCAGGTGTACACATTTTGGACAAATCTAGAAAAGGCTAAGTCCATTGTAAAGCAGGGAACTGCAGATAAACCAGTGAAATTACTGCGCACATGCAAACAAACTGATAGGGTCAAGCCACACCAAGTTAAATCAAAAATGTGAACTGGGATATATTTTAAATTATCGCGATTAATTTCTTTATTTTCCCATCCGACTGGCATTTCGTTTGTGTAGGCAAAAGATCATGTAATTGCCGTTGATAATTTAATTTGCCATTTCAAATCCTGCATTTCCAATATTTCCAATACATGCAGCTCACAAAACCAGGAATGAACTCTGATCATATACGGTCAATTACATACGAAGAATTTTAGACAGCATACCAAGCCTTGTATTCCGCAGTAACTCTATCAAAGTAAATATAATATAAGGGAGGGGGTGTATGACTGTAAGACAGCGCTTGTGCCCATGATCATGAGGTCACCAATTCAAATCCCGTATCTGGCTAAGTAGTGAACCATTGGGTCCTTGAGCAAAGATCTGAGTTGCTAAATACTGCAAAGACTGCTGGACCCTGCTTTCTCGACTGCGCATTGCTTTGTATAAAAGCATCTAGATGTATTGTAGAATAAAATAAACCCATGGTGTGTGATCTCTCCAGCTCTGCCTTCAGTGACCATCATTCCGGAGCTGCCCTCCCTGACACAGGTGCTTCACTTTGTCTAATGCTAATCCAATCGTCCTAACACTCTGACTGTAACTAAACACCAAGCTCCCATGGTAATGCTTTTTCTGATCATCATCCAATTTGCAACTCACTGTCCACTCACTTGCAAATAAAGGCTGCAACACCACAGTATTTTTCCCCAAGGTCAGGTTCTCAAAACAAAACACTGGCAATAAGTATTCTGTCACAATACAGATGCCCTAAATGATACAAGGAAAAACCACAAGGGTAAGAAGAATAAAACAAAAAGAGTCCACCAAACAAATAATTAGGGCTTAGCAAACACTGAATAGAAGACACATCTCAGCATTGTTACCTGGTTCATCAGAGCCATCCAGACAATCACAATAGTCGTCATTTACTTGCTCGAACGGGATGATCTTTGAG
The DNA here is from genome assembly GCA_026780845.1 of Petrocephalus sullivani. Taxonomy (NCBI): domain Eukaryota; kingdom Metazoa; phylum Chordata; class Actinopteri; order Osteoglossiformes; family Mormyridae; genus Petrocephalus; species Petrocephalus sullivani. The sequence goes on along the minus strand of JAODKM010000016.1, from coordinate 9,699,608 downwards.
CCGTCCAAGCAAAGGAAGGCCTTCTTCTCTTTATAAAACTTCCTGTCTATCATTAGGAAAGAGCAATACCATTTAACCGGAGTAATCGAATATAAATTTCAAAAGTAAAGAATGAAACCAGAGAATGAAAAGAGACTGCTTGACCCCCTAATAATTAGACGTTTGTAATTAGTTTGCAGTTTTAATTGTCATGTTAATAGTTATATGGTGATGTAATACGCATGTAACTCCGTAACGTTAAGCAACAACGCAGTAATCCTACGCCTTACGTTAGCTACTATGTATGCATATAATTTTATGAAGTAAACTAGGAAAGTGGTGCACGAAGGAAAACGTGTTTAGGGACTGTAGGCCCGAAACAGTCAGACAGCATGTTTGCTGTCGCGAGGCGCTGAACGGCTGCAGACGGACTGGTGGAAGAACTGCTCGGCAGACCGTGTCGTGTGGCTCTTTACACAGGACACTCACAGGCGAGAGAGATCCCTCTTATCTGTTTCGAGTCCACAAACAGTGCAGCCCAAACTGCCACCGCGAAAACAATGTGGTACTGCATGGTGGACGCGGGCCGTAAATAATTCGGCGGAGCGCCGTCGCCGCGTCCGAAAAGGGCATGAACACTTCCTTAAATAAAACCACGTGACATCGATGTGGCTTTTGATTGGCTAGGCGAACGCGCGTGGTGCCTCTGAGTGTTAATGTAAAAAAAGGCAGCCGCGCCACGTTGTTCCTACACAGGGAAGAAGTATGTAAAATATCGATGAAGGCATATATAAATTATAAAAAGTAGGCTAGAAAAACTAGTGGGCAATTAGTCATTAGCCCAGCTGTGGTTTAACCCAGGTTTAAAACAATTTCAGTTAAATGTTTTAAGTTAAACCTGCTTGTTGCAAATAGCAAACAACGATTTCGCTTAACACTTGTTACTACCGAGTTACTAAAGTCCGCCAAAAACAGAGAAACTCGATTTTCTTTGTTTGTAAATTTGTTGTAAAATTGTAATTCACTTGTACAGTGCTTCCGGGTGCTCGGTACCGTACTGTTTAAACGTTGCTCAGCGTTTCAAACAGTTTTAAATTTAATCATGGATTAGAAACGGTAACGTGACTGAATGGAATTTTAATAACGGTACAGCCTGTTCAATACTGTATTGTATGAAAGTGTCTGACAGAACAACTGAGGAACAGACTATGCCGAAAGGGGGGTACATAAAAACCTGAGCTTCTCCGGGTAGGGAATCGAACCCCGATCAAACCACCAATACCTAGATGGGACTTTTTTCCCGTCTTCAGAATGACATTTGATGGCTGCATGGAGTAACTTTTCAAGCACTTCGCAAACAAGCTGATGTACACTGAACATTTCCTTCTGTCAAGATGCCAGATGCTTCATAAAAATATAACTAAGACCTCCACGCAACGGCCGGGAATCGCGGGAGACCCGGGTTCGATTCCCGGCAAATGCAGTGTACAAATCTAGCTTCATTATGCCACTGATTCATTAGGGCGGAGCATAGAACATCGGGATGGCGCGCACCGTGGACAAAGTTAAAGATGTGTCTTTGACTGGGGCACCGCTGCATTCTTGAATCTTTATACAATCCAGTGCAATGACAGGAACAAGTCAGCCTACGGCTTTGTTAATCAGAGTACATTTCTGTACCCTAGGTACATCTTCCTACGGCAAGGGTTGAGTTGGCAGACCCCTGAGGGTGTGTAATATAATATTTCTCAGTATCAAGATATGTTTATATACCTTGCCCCATGGAAAAGCTCTCTTTTAAAAACTCAGGACAGCGCCACGAGGTCGTAGTGACCAAAAATATATTACATCCGTAGTGGTTTAGCACTACCATAGAGGATGAATGGGAAACTGTTTAGGGCGGTTTAGCTAAACTATCCGCTGGGCCGTCTTCGTTATATTTTTAGGAAGCATGTGGCCTCTTGACAGAAGGAACTGTTTAGTGTACATCAGCTTGTTTGCAAAGTGCTTGAAAAGGAATTCCATGCAGCCATCAAATATCATTCCGAAGAAGACCAAAAAAAAAAAAAATCCCGAAAAAAACCTCACATCTGGGCATTGGTGGTTCAGTGGTAGAATTCTCGCCTGCCACGCGGGAG
>JAODKM010000016.1:9683655-9694883 GCA_026780845.1 Petrocephalus sullivani | reverse complement strand
AAAGAATGGGGGGGGGAGGGGGGAAGAGGAAGGGGGGGGGGGGGGGGGGGGGGGGGGGGAGGGGGGGGGGGGTTTACAGGCCAGCATCAGCCTGATTCAGTTGCTTCTTTCCCGGGAGAAAAGCCCTGATGTTACAACACAGCTATGCGGCATAGTGTGCCCGGCCACTCAAAAAAATGTTACACTGGCCTTTAAAATGCTTTGAAACATCCCAGAGCAAACAAGACAGGTTAATTCAATGGCTTTGCCGAGCACACTTCATACGCACTGTGAGTCCACGGCTCGCCTTTCAGCGCCATTACATCAGCAGTCTACAATTTTCCTCAACTTTACACTAACAGCCTGAGGTCACTTTGATAAATACCAACCGATTTCTTGGGTAGATCTATTTCTGAATGACACATGGACAGTTAATAGTGAGTTATTATTTTGCACAAAATACATCCTTGCCAACAGCAACAATTAATGAAATATATAATTTACTTACTGTTCTTGAATGCTGTAAGTTTTACAGTTTAGCATACAGCCTCTGAGAACGCCGGGGGATTATAGCTTTGGTGTATATCTACCTATTCAGCCCCACAAGCACTGCTGTCTTACCTGGGGCACTGTTTACATAAGTGGCTATTTACTGACATTCACGTTAAGTACCGTGCTCCAGGTGTCCCACCTGCAATTTAAATCTGAAGCTTGTTCTGTCCTCTACAATTATTTAGACGCCTTTATAGTGAATCAGTTATTGGTTTGTTACTTCAATTTTCAAAAATGTCAAATCGCAAAGCTGAATAAGTACACATTTGTTAATTTATTATATTTTATGTAAAAATCGAATACACTAAGACAGGCCTAGCAGCCTACAAGTAGCTCTAAAGTAGTACAAAATATGTTAACATAAAATATGATCTATTGTAGTTTTTGAAAATGGGGTGAATTTCTCTTATCAAAACTCAGTTTTTGCATTAAAATAAAACAAATAGGTTTTATCATTTTAAAAATGGAATTTCGCAATGGGAATTTTAAATGTTGTATGTAGAGGCTTTTTTGCAAAATAAGGTTTAACTTTAAATAAAGATAGTTGAATTAATTCACAAACAACCCATATAATGCAGTTTGAAGGTTATCCTGCATAGCATCTGCATGTTCTCATTGTAATTGTGTAATTTTGCATTTAACAAAAAGCCGCTGCAAAAAAACAATTATTTTATTTTCATTGGCAACTGCATAAAGACTGTCTTTTTCATGTTCTCTCTTTATTCAGATTATGAAGCTTTACAAAATATACATTATTCAAAAATATATTGATAACTAAAATATTGACACTAGGCATAAAAAAGTACAAAACCATAGTATCCGGTAGTATCTGAAAAACGACCGGGGCATTTACAAAGATTTTTTCGCGTAAAATGTATACAGGGATGCAGGTTTGCGTTTGCGTTTGCCCAGCAGCATCCAACGGCACTTACAGGCTAAGGTTACACATGGTATCATTTGTCATGATTTATGCGCGCATAAATGCTAGTATTGCACAAGTCCTTGCTCTGGAGGTATGGTAAGTCTCGCATCATTCCGGGGAAGGAGTAGTCCATCGGTGGCCGAAGAGGGAAAGCCGGGACTAGCCCGGAGGTTAGATAGGGCGACATAAAGCTAGTTATGCCCCCACCTGAGCTAGAATAAGCAAGTCTCAACGGACTAATACCAAACCTCGGACTCAAGCCGTAAATGCCATCGCTTCCGATTGAAGTTGCGGGCGTTTGCAGGGGAGAGAAGGCAGACTTGGCACTAAATGTCCCCAGCGCCCCTCCGGGAAGTCCGAAGCCCGTCTTCTGCTGGTTCGGGTGATCCTGCGCGGGGACAGCGACGCTTTCCGCGCTGCATTTGTCCTCTTTGGAGCTCAGCATCAGCTCGATGGCTTTGACAATGTCGCCCTTGCAGTTCTTCACCACCGACTCCAGCGCGTCGCGCTTCTGGTGAGGAAAGATCTTGGCCATCACATCGGTCGGGTCTCGCTGGCCGGAGGAGGAACCTGCAGGATTGAGAGGATCTAGAGCCGGGTAGTCCTTCTGTCTTTCCGACTCGCTGCCCGATTCCAGGTCTGAGGAAGATAGTGACCTTGGACTCCCCGTCTGGTCTGACATCTGATCGGAACCGGGGGACTGAATTTCACCCTCCTTATCCCGGCCGGACGCGGAGTCATTTCTCCCTAAAGGAGAGGGCGCCGAGTGAGGGGCAAATACAGAACGTCCCGTGAATCCGCCATATAAACTGTATTTCGGCAACTTGTCCCCTGCAGAAACATCAAACAAAATATTGAGACGATGTATCAAAGAGGCCGCACCATAAGCACCCAGGTACGCAAAACCGCACAGGACTTCGCAGTGAAACCCGAGCATGGTTTATATTTTGCCCGCACTCCCACAGTCATTCTACACAGACCATCACTTTAATAAGTGTCAATAAGATTAAAGTGCCCAAGTGGTATAAATAGGCGTATGTTAAACCGCAAAATTAGTGGAAATAAGTTTGAAAATATTACATCAAGGCATTTTATTATAATAGTATTTGTAGTATTTATTTAGATGAATCAACAGAGATCAATAAGAAAAATTGCAGAAAAATCAGTTTACCGTCTTTCTGCTCGTCTATGCCGAATACATCGTATCCCGGTGTCCTGAGAGCGCAGTTCGCAGGAGCGGAGCCTGCGGCGGGGGCCACGGAGGCTGCCATGGCCAGTCCGGTGTCGGACGAGCCCGATCCGGGGTACATGAAGTGCAGCTCCCGCGCCTCGCTCTCCTCCTGCGCCTGCTGCCTGCGCAGGGCCACCTGCGCAGCCATCACCCGCTGCCGCTCGGCGATCAGCGTGCATTTGGCGCAAACGCAGTCCCTCCATCGGCAAAAGCGCTTGTGGCCCTTCAGCGCAGACACGACGCCGTGGTTGCGGCAGCGCGCACACTTGGGGGTCCTCGGGTACCCCCTTTCCAGGGACGGGCTGCAGGCGGCCGCGGCGGCTCTTAGGAAGAGCGGGGGGCTGCGCAGCAGGGACGCCGGCACCTGCAGACCCCCGACCGACAGGGGCGACGTGGTGAGCGGCGGCAAACCGAGAGCTCTGCTGCTGGTGCCATCCATGTCTTCCTGACCAGAAGAGGTTGCGGCTCTCTTAGGACCAGTCCAGACCAGAGAGCGCTGAACAGGATTAAGTCCCTAAGCTGTCTCCGCTGAGCTAAGCAGACTAACCGCTCCACTTCTGCCTGTCCGCTTTTAAGTTCCCCTCCCAGAGGTGCCTTCTTCTATTACAATGTCAAGGCACCAAATGATCGACAGCAAGCTGGACCCTCCTCCTTCACATCCGCCAGGAGAGCATGCCATGCATTTCCCTCAACAGGCTTCATTTTTAAAACATTTTTACGGCGAATTAGTTTCCATTATGTATTTTAATTAGAATTTCGCTTTGCCAGTTGCCCAGCTGTTCTTTGGGATCACTTAAACTTTGCTTTTAATTAAGTTTTGAGAACACTCGTACTTAAAATAGATATATAATGTTATTAATGCTAGTTATTGTTACCACTCTTATAAAGAGCCTAATAACGGAAATTTTATATAATTAGATTGACTTATTGCTTTATGAAAGTGCTTAACTGTAAACTCAGCATGAGAGAGTGTATAGTAAAACCAAGCGAAAAACATATTTTGCAAATTGCACGCATTTAATTAGTTGGTTCATCATATCGTTTGTTAACAGTCATTATTAGTGCTTAACCAAGCTTCTGTTATTTAAGGTGCATATTATTGTTTGTGTTTAAGACACACATCTTTATCCATCCATCGTCCAAACACTTATCTGGAAACAGGTTCCCGAGCACGTCGGTATCGTGATTAAAAATGTACGGCGTGTACTTTAAAACCGGACACGGATTTCACAGTCTTATCACGCACAGAAGTTATAGAAACCCACTGTTATGAAAACAATGTATGTAATTTATTAGTGATATGATATAAGCTGTAAGGGTTTAAACATGGCTGAGGCGATAACACAGCTGTTTCTCTCGCTACCCAGTCACTGTGACATCCCTCCTCTATCACGGACAGCTGTGCATCACAGTTAACCTTTCAGGATGTCCATTACAATGTAAAGGTGGTACGGGCATTTTGTGTGGTCCTTCTGAGTTTACTGTCACGGTAAGACCCACCATGTTCACAGTCTAAGCTGATATGTGTAGGTTCTGAGAACTGTAGACAAAGCTATTTATCAAGCTCTGTCTCAAGGTGTTTTATAAGGAAACTCTACAACTTATCCTACTATAACTGGGAAGGGTCCAGCTGTGCAAATCCTCTGCTTCTACTAAGGGGACTCTTCTCTGGCCTCACCCTGACAGCACATGATTGGCTGGCATTAGCATTGCCCGGAATTTGGAAGAAGCTCTGGAAAGGCAAAAATGCCCACCAATCAAATTCAGCTACCTCCTGAATTTATTGATTTGGGCCCGTTTTCCCGATAACGCACACTGTAAGCGCGCTAAGAAGACTCTTAAGAGTGGTCCGGACCAACCTTACGAACGTGTGACTTACCTAAGATATACTTCGTCTACGGACGCTTCGGGAATCGTTCCATAACGTTAAGAGAGAGGTTAAGGTACAACTTAAGAACTACTTAGCAATAAGAAGGTTTTGGGAAACCGGGCCTTGTTTGTTTGTTTGTTTTACAAAAAGTAGATGATGTTTGTAGCACATTTTCCATCTGTCTTTGAGTTTCACCTTACAAGTGAGACAGAAATGCGTTCCATGCCCTCTTCTGAGTGAGGAGTCAGTCATGCAGTACATGACTTCTGCAGTGCCTAAACCTTTGGAGTGATTACTGGTGTCAGAACTGGCAACAGCGGGCAAACAGGTGTCAGCACTCAGGAAATGCCCACTTTCGCTGGAGTCAGACCACAGAGTGCTCTCTGGTTCAGACATGCTGCCATGCACATATCTAAGAATTATTGCCCACAATGCGTCGATAAATGCATTAAGTTATAGCTTGTATTAGATGACCTCAGGTTTCTACTGAAATCACTGCACAATTCCCAGAGGGGGCAGGTCATTCCCTGGGCCTGTTATTGGGTCCTAATTAGCAGAACAATGGCGTTGCATGGCCCATCTGTCAACAAACACACATAATGATATCACTTTATGCATAATAACAGTTCTGCCACAAGTGTCTTTCAGGCCCCGCTGGATTGGGTTTCTTACAGCAGATTGCTTTGCCGTTTATACGAACACGTAGTTCCTGGAACACAAAGCGAACGGGACTTAATCCTGATACACAAATGACACACATACAGCCGGCTTTTGTCCCGCAAAACAAAGCTATTTAAGTCCCTCACACACTGTGAAAAAGGGCTTAATTTTCTTCCTGCCCTTGCCTGATGTCTAATTGTAATACTTACGTAACTCCATATGTTTGAACAAACTGGATATGCGATCCAGCACCAGTAGCTCTTATGGTGCGCACGCATGGAAGCTGGTGTGAAGGCTGGTGTAACGTGTCATACTGGAAGCTAAACTAAACCCTACGGCATTTCGCTCCAAAGGATACACTGTTCCTAGTTACTGTTCTCATGGGCCCATTATAAATGCTCTAAAATAGACTTCAAAGTAAAACAAGAAACAATATATTATTGGCATGGATAAGTGCATAAAAAAAATCGGCAAATATAACAAATGCATCATCTCAAGAGGAGCTATTATATTTCATTAAATATAAGTATTTGTTATTATATGTTGTTATACTAGCAGGTTTCGATTCATTTTTAAGCACTCAAATATTACTATGTACATATGTAGATACACTTTTCTTCTGTGATTCAGCCTAAACATACTGTATGCTAGTGGTATAAATCTAGTATAAATGTATATTGGTATAATGTTTTATAATTATAATTTTGTATTTATATTATTAGGCACAAGCAAACTTTTTAAAATCTGTAATTCAAAGTAGATCTGATTTTTTTTTTCCTCCACTCAAGGAAACTCCCAGGAAACAGAACCACACAAACTGTCAAACACACTTTCTCAAACAATCACATGCTCATACACTCATGCACAATTACAAAGGCATAAACTCAACCAAAGATCTGTACAAAGGGGCAGGACAAAGCACTCGCTATAATAAACACTCTTTGTTTTGTGCACACGCACACACCACCCACAATATAGCCATGTAAATACATTTTCTCCTTATCTCACAAAATCAAACAACCTCACACATATTCTCTTCACCTGTGTAGAGCACACACACACACACACATACACACACTTTCCTGGACTCTCTCTTGCAGACAGTAGTGAGATTTAACTAACTAAATAATAGATGAGGAATAAACTGGAGTAATGACTTTAGTGCCTGCTGGTTCCCCATGTTTTTTTTTTTATCATACCTAATGATGGTGGAGGGCTTCAGGCCTCAAGGCTGGGGGACCCCCTGCCTCTCTGCATTGGCCCAGAGGGCCAAATTAGGAGGGAGAATATAAAACAGCTCATTCTGATCCAGCAAGTACAAAGACAGATGTGTGGCTACACGTTACCCAGATGTTCCGTAAACAAGGGAACAAAACAAGTTAAAATCTCCATTGCTGGAGATGAGATGGTGGGTGGAATTCAGGTGGCTGATATTTAGTCAAACGGCTGGAAAGGACTAGTCTACTGCAAACAGAATTTTTATGTGAAAATTGTGATATTCCAGAAATGCAGGCTTCTTAAGGAATAGCAGCAACTCGCAGGGCAACTCCAGTAGTGTGAAGGACTCAGGATCAGCTCAGGAATGTCCATCCACACCTTAGACTGAACGCCGAGATCGATCATCTGTCAGGATAAGTGCAGATGGCTAAACACACGGTGTGCCCTGGAATTGTAACATAGTCTCCCCGGGACCTGTGACTCCTCGTGACTACAAGACGGTCACCGCAAAAGTCCTGCTCACCCCCAAAGCGGGGCATCCAGTGGCGTTTCTCCACTGTTAGCCATCTCATCGCCCTCTCCACGTGGCCCAATCAGCTCAATCTCGTGGATATCATGCGTTTCGCTGAAGGATTATTCTGTGCCACCAATGCAATAAACATCAATGCTAAAGGAAGAGAAAAAACCCCGTGAACCCAAACAGCTGAATGAGGCATAAAAATGTTTTTTTTTTGGAGACCAGGTGATGGCCCTTCTGCTGGATTGTGTTGCTGACGGGGAGCTAATCTGAGATGAAAACCATCAGCATGTCTAAGTCAAGTAATGCAGGGAAGGAGGTGTTATCGTTTCATCTGTCTTGGAAGGGGGTTTTGCATCGGTGCTGGGCTCTCCCTCAAGCAAGCTCATTGCACTCCTATCTCCAACCTTTTGTCTGATTGCAAGAGGTGAATCCCTTCATGGATGGCAGGCAAAGCACCAGTATAGCAGGCAGTTTGTTTTCTTGGGACTGTTTACTCATTTAGTTAGATCACTATCTTCCACATGTGGCCCAATAAATGCACCAGGGGTTCAGTTGTCTTTCCCTCACAAGGGACACATGAGCCCAACTTAAATGGCACCAAAATGTAACATGCCTGTCTTGGGTAGCCATTCATGTAAAAATTAGGCATAATGTTACAGGCGTTATGGACCATTTGATACCTTAGAATCAGCTTTATAAACACACCATGATCATTCACACCATTAAGCTGTCCATGATTTTATAAATTTATTTTATTATATATAGCTGTATGATTTACTGGAGCAATTCAGATTCACTGATTGCTATAAGAGATTTTTATCTTCTGTGATTTGAGAGGACATCTTCTGGTTACAAATCAATGACCTCAACCATCAGACCACCCACTGGCCAATGGCTTTGGCCTGAAGGTGTACAGTACTGGGCAAAAGTCTTTGGCAGTCAAAGGAAAACTTTATCTGGGTAGTAAGTGTACATTTGCTCAGAAAAGAAACACAGTTTAATATTAGAATATAAGCAAATGAACAGTAACACAATAAAAATGAATAAGACTTTCTTCTGGTCTCCAAAAAGTCAGTTATGTCTCACTGGATGGCTAGATGAACAGTGCTTTGGTTCCGAATTTCCTCCTCATGCGGAGTTAATCAAATTCCTCAATGAGGTACTGATTAGCCAAACAAGGTCTGCTAGTGGTCAAAAAATACATGGGTGTACTGGACAATTGCTGCAAATACTGGAGTGATTGTACGCGAGGTATAGAAATAACTAAGCTGACATAATTTTTCAGACATAATTTCATAGTTTTACTCCAACATGAAGGACACTACTGTACTTGAGCATGTCGTTCCTCTGCAGCGCGACAGTTCCGGGTTCCAGGTTCCTCGCGTGTTTCCGCAAGCCGTGATGCTATAGGGCTCTCAGAGATGGGCTGCTTATCACCCTGGCCGTCACCCTGCGCTCTGGCCTTCATGCAGTCCTCCTAATGGCCTTTATCTCTGACTGACGGGTGAGAAATCTGATGGTGGCCCCTTACCAAAAGATCTGTAAATGAGCCGAGGAGGGCCCACAGCTCGTACTGTCACTGTGCAAAGAGCTGAGATCTGTAAGGGAGGACACGGTTCTCTGTCAAATCCCATATTCCTAGACGCTTGGCGTGCTGATTTCATCACCATCCACGTAACGCTGGGCCAACCTGTTAATGAGTGTGTGGCACGCATGGACTATCTGTTCTAATCACAGCTTCCTCTGGCCACACCTAGGGGATTCTGAGTGAGTAAATGTGCCATCAAGCACATGACCAGTGGTGTGAGATAGCCATGCAGAGAAACACAGGCAGCCCGTCGGCCATCAATAGGCTCCACCTTCTTCTCAGGTCCTTAACCCTGGAAAGTGGGCTGCCCCCCCCCCCCCACCATGCTCTGTTTGCCTTTGCATACCATTGTGTGCCGTCAGTCAGGCATTGGGGGGCTAAGTGAGGGCCCTGATGGATGTGTGTCTGAGCAGGACCACCTGAGAAGCTGCAAGCTGCCTGAGAGCGTCTGTGTGTGCGGGTCATGTATGCATTACTATGCATGTATACCTTATCATGGGGGCCAAATGTCCCCAAACTGTGACAAAAACCTGTTATTATGACATTGTGGGGACTATAACTTCAGTTTTATACAAATATGTGACTGAAATAAAAAAAAACTAAAAATGTCAAAAGTCTTGTATTTTGTTCAGTTACTTATCATTAAGGATAGGACTGGGTAGGAGATTAAGGTTATGACTATAGAAATGAATAGAGAGTCCCCACAAAGATATAGATGCCTAATCTGTGTATGTATGCGTGTGTGTGTGTGTGTGTGTGTGTGTAGGTTTGCATAGATCATATTTGGTGACCAAATTGTGGTAAAACCTGAAATTTCCCTACTTTTGGGGACATCTTTTCGGGTCCCCATTTGGATAACCTCAATTTTATAAAAATCTGTGGCTGCAATCAAAAAACGAAAAATGCCAAAAGTCCTGTATTTGGGTTGGTTACTTAAGGTTAAGGTTAGGGCTGGGTTGGGGTTAACGGTGTCCTGATTGGGATTAAGATTTTTCCATGGAAATGAATGGAAGGTCTCCATTTAGATAGGTACCCGAGTCTGTGTGTGTGTGTGCGTGTTTGTATGCATGCGTCCCTACTTGTCACTATGCCTGTCACTTGACACTTAGGTAAGCGAAGCTAAAATACAGATCCAGCTTTTTCACACTCAGCACGCATGACGGGGGCCTGACATCATAAGTGGTCACCCAAAGCGAGGACACATCCTGTGAGCTCTGAACCCTGGGGCTGATGGACAGGTGAAAGGGCATGTAACTGAATGGGAAGGACGCGCTTTGTCACCCAAGGAGTGCGAGCACACCTTATCTTGCTGAGGGAGTCCATGAGGGAAAGGATTCAGCTCAGGCACTCAACAGCGTCAATACTCTCCATTGGTGGCCATCAGCAAAGTCAACAAGACAAGAGGCCCAGCATTGTGTAGCCCCCGACACTGACGACACAGCACTTGCCTGGGTAATGCGGAGAAGGCGGATATATGGAGTGCAACTGTCCATTCAGCTCTGAAAGGACAGACCCCTCCATTATAAACTTCATCTCAACCGTGACCTCAAAAGTTGAAACTTCTGCTAAATAGTATCCCTTTAAATGGCCATTATGTAACGTCAAGCTGCGTTAAGCACCACTGACAGCTCCGAGCCCGCGCTTGGAATTTTAAAGCAGTCTGCTTGTCTAAAGAACACATCACTTTAGGAGATTTGCAGAAGGTTTGCCGGATTAAAATAAAATCCCACTTCTGCAACACTTCGCAATACTTCGCTGTGTTTAAAACGCTCTGCAGTTGCATAATATGCATATCTACAAATGTGCACATCTTACAGGTATCATAATCCTCTAATATACAACATACTTTGTGTCTTGGGTCAAAAGAGGTCATTCTCCATATCTAATGTCTGCATGATGTTTTAACACCTTACCAGAAGCTCTGTGCCAATCACACGTAATTTAAGAAACAAGTTTGAACGAACCTGCAGCATTTAAGCACTTATCGTTTTCCTGTAATGTTTTCTGGGGAAATCAAAACATGTCGGCTGCTTATTTTATCAGTTTTGTTTCAACAAACACATTACTGATGTCAGATACTGTGAAGAACAATATATCAGTGTTTGTCAATCCGGTCCTGGGGGATCCCCAGACGGTCCATGTTTTTGCTCCATCCCAGCCCCTGCCAGGCAGTCCACACTTTTGCTTCCTTGGAGGGAGCAAAAACGTGGACTGTCTGGGGGTCCCTGAGGCCTGGGTTGAGAAAGACTGCCGTAGAGTACGGAGTGAGAAGGGGGCTTCATATGAAAAAGGGAAAACTCGGAAAACAGAGCTTAATGACGAGAAATACTGCTGGGTATTACACACTAATGACATTAAGTTAGCAGCATTAGCTGACTGCTCATGCAGCAGGTTGCTGGGTTAGGAATCTCGGCGATCTCTCCCAGTGGGCCAGAAAGTCAAAATCCAGACCAAGACTTCGTTTCAGCCAACCGCTTAAGTAGGAAGTGTCACACCCTCTGAGTACTCAACTGATTGGTTGAAACAAAAGCCCGGTCTGGATTTTTACCTTCTGGACCTGAACTTTCCACCTCGCCCCACTCCCCTTATTTCCTTCCATTAGCCTGCAGGAGTATTAATTATGTTTATGCTGCCACCTCTAAATAAGAGGCATGGGGGGGGGGGTGCTAAGGGCAAAATGAGAAGGGC
>JAODKM010000016.1:9671005-9681978 GCA_026780845.1 Petrocephalus sullivani | reverse complement strand
AAATGAGAAGGGCGGGGGGGGGGAGAACCCGAAGCCCTATCAGATGTGCTACAATAACAAGAGCGCCATCAGTGCCGTTCATCTCCATATCTGCACATAGGTGTTATGGGAAAGAACTCTGCGCTTTCATTTGCAGACAATAACAGGTTTAAGACTGTTAAACACTGGTGTCACTGATAATGTGCTGTATCAGCCAAAATCAGACGGTTACAAGGCAGATTAGGCTCCACATGTTCCCCGGAGTAGAATAAAGGTCATTCTTGGCTTAAAGACGTCCTTTTTGTGTCTTAGCTGATCTTTATAGGCATTTCAATTCTCTCTACGTGGGTGAGAGTGACTGAAATGGGCTCTGCTTGTCGTGGTCTCTTTCTCGGGTTAACCTTTGCACTGGTGCTGTTGGCCTGGGCTTATTTAGATGGGGTGTACCGAAGGGTCACATTTAAACAGAAGCCTTCTGCGATGTGGCTCTGATTTAGGAGAAACCTGAACGAAATGCTGGCATTTTGAATAAAACCTACTCAAGCCGCTCTATGGAAAATACAGAAAAAAAAACATACAGCGATGTATTTATTTAGCAGCCACTTTTATCCAGAGAATCAGAATCTGGTTTACTCGCCAAGCACAAACATGTACAAAGACTTTGCCAGGAAAGGTCCCGGCATAAGGGCAGACAGACACGACTATCCAGACAAAAACACAGTAAATAGAATAAATATACAGAGAAACAAAAGGTCATGAAAAATAAATATATGTACAGAACAAGGGAGTCTAAATATATACAGTGCTCACAGGAAACTTTGGGATGCTTGCTTAATTCTGTAAAAATGTTGCAAATCTTTTGGTTTCATAACAACGGTTTCTAATATACCCATAACATTTCTAACATCTCCAATTAACCCACTGGAACATGACCAGCCACAAAACTAAATGCATCAGGGCCACAGACACGTCCCCTCCCCCACCCTCTCCACATTGGGGCCCCCGGGGGCCACAGACCTGTGGCTGAGGCCTCATTAGCACGTGGCATGAGGAACGGAAGGTGTCACTCAGGTAGCCTTACCGATTTAACAGTGAAGCAATATGCAACAAAAACCACGTCCTTGGAAAGCAACATTTTTCTCATGTTGCTTTTCTAAATGTCTGTCACATTATTTATGCAGCTGAAACAACAGGCAAACAGCGCCAGACTCGTTATGTAACATTTTAGTGTAACTTAACTAGAAGCAATGCTGTTCTGCGAATTTAAAAAAGAATAAATTGAGAATTCTTTCGAATTTGTTACTATGAACAAAATGGCTTCTTAGAATAGCTGATAATTGTGAATGATAAAGACACGTTTAGGCAGCTTCTACATGAGTAACACGTCACGTTTAAAGTGAACCCTAAATGATTTATTTTGTACGTTAATTCAATATTTCTTATTCCTGGTTTTTAATACTTGTTCATTTACCATTTATACATAAAGACTAATTAAAAAAAAAAAAAGAAACCTTTTCACCTAATACCTTTCACCGGAAAATTAGTGGCGCAACATCATATCAGAAGATCAAGTGAGGAGTTTTCTCACAGAGACGTGCAGCGAACTGTGACAAAACTGAAACAGTATGAATAGCAGGACACAATTATCTCCTTCTTTTCTCTCCGTCATATCAGCCTCTGTCTTACTTTACATTCTTTTCTCACGGGTAACTAGGCTCTCAGAAAGTATGCGGTTATCCAGAGGTGCCACAAAGTCTGCAAAGTGTTAGTTAAACATAAAATGGGCCATCATGCCAGCCATGCTTAACTTGCTGCAATGTAAATATTCATCCACCGGCTATTCTCTGTGAAGGAAATTGCAACATTCCCATCTCTGCAAGTGTTATTAAGTACTTACTCACTATACCCATCTCTACAACTGGATATATCGAGGTAGTCGTACATATTATATCCATCTCTACAAATGTTGACCTATCAAGTAATTGTACTATCACTACAACCATGGATCAAACTCACTATATCCAACTCTATAACTGTGGCTCTATCAAGCAGTTCTACACACTATACCTCTCTCTACAACTGCAGACCGAACAAGTAATCACAATAACCATGGAACCATACTCTCCACACCCATCTCTACAAATGTGGTCCTATCAAGTACTCGTACTCACTACACTCATTTCTACAACTATGGGTCTATCAAGTAGTTATAATCACTAAAATCATCTATACAACTGTGGCCCTATCAAGTAATCATACTCCTGATACTCATTAACTTGTGAATCTATCAAATACTCAAACTAATTTTTAGTTTGATCTTCATCCATAAACTGCTTCTCTTCCAAGTTGCTTCGGGCACAAGGTAGGGGTACACCCTGGACTGGCTGAGAGCCCCTTGCAGGGCACATACAAGCACACAAGCATAAACTATGGGCATGTCACTAAAAAGACCATGTCACTAATCAACTCCAGGAGGAAATCAGAGTACCTACAAGACAGGGAGAGCATGTGAAGTGCAAAAGCATGGAGGAGAGGTGGGACCTCCCCCCCTGGTGCTTTCTACAAAAACACAACAAACTTTAAATTTTAAATATTTAATGTTTTCAGTTTTCTTAATTTCTTCATTTATTCATAGAAATGTAACGCTGTTGTTTTTCCGGAGTTACTGTAATTTTATTCGGTCGCCAGCTACTAATGCTTCCAGAATAAATGCTGATAATTAACAGTGTGACGACACTGAACCATAACAGCCGTAACCGAAACAAACCTTAATGTTCCATTTTTAAAAACACATTAATTGCTTTATTATGATATTTATGTTTCATGTTAAAGTAATAGACACAAGACCCAGTACTAGATAAACAGTTGGAAGACGGATGAATAAACAGATGAGCAGAAAGACGGATGGACGGACGGATGGATGTTTAAAAAGAGGTACTGGTGTGAATATGTATAATAAAGGGTTCTGGCACATATCCCCAGTGTAGATTATTGAGTGTTCCCTGATGTGTGAAAACCTCATGAAAGATCTATTTTTAAGGGTTATGACTGTTATCGTGTTTGATGCACTGAAGCGCAATGATATTAACACAGACAGAGGACCTCCAGAAGCAAGGGGCACCTGCGTGGCATTGAAAGGCAGATCGTATCCAGAAGAGCCGAAGAGAGCCAGGCCTGTGAAGAACAAGGGGCCGTGGGAGCACAACAAGAGGAACAAAGGCCGCAGTCTATTCAGGAGCAGGGACGGCAAAATGGTGGTTGCACTGGATGATTTACTGATATAGCAGGGGGAAAAATATGCAAGCGACCGCACGTGTGAAGAAGGGCTCATGAAAGGGCCAGGGGATGGGGGAGCATTTAGGGGGTGCTTTGAGTCAAGATTCTCTCTTCTTAACACAAAAGATGAAGTCCCGTTGTCAAGTTTCAGCTTATGTAACTCAAAAACAAAACTTGTTGGTCCACTGGAGAAAACAAGACAGGCATAGGGGCAGAAAACACTGTAACTACATCCTAAAACTCAAAGCCGACTTTTCCAGTTCGATCACTTTTTGTCGAATTTAAGACATCCATTCTGATTATTATAGGTTTACAGCCAACGCTGTAAAAGTCTTTTATACACCGCTGCGGGATTTGGTTTGCCCGTATGGGAAGTATCGCCAGAATATTCAGTTAACATTCACAGAAATACCAGCTTTCAAGGTCAAAGAGTATCAGGTAAGGATCAGGTCAGATGAAAAAGAGGCCATTCTCCACACCCAACACCGAAATGAATGGTGCTTTTCGCAGCCTACGAAGACCTGAAACCCTCACTATAATAATCCTGATGACAGTCTCTTTATGATAGTGTAGGCCTATACTTACTATGCACAATGATTGTTAGACAGCAGAGCTATGTATTATTCATTCAAAGACTACGTTTTAAAAAGAATTTGTCACTTGAGAGAGGTAGCGTGTTGGAAATTCTGTCACTGTAGAGGGCTAGAAGCCTTTGATTACCAGCCAAATTAGAAATGGAAATGTCTCTAGTCAGACACAACATTACATAGTCTTACTTACAAACTATGACTCTACATTGATATTTACAACACATTCAATTACTCCATTACACAATGCAACAATACATGAATTACGCAATATTACACTGCTTAAGGTAGGCATATATAAATTAGACTCCACTACCCTACACAACAGTAATATATTAAACACAGCTAATATTACTTGAAGACCAAACAATCTTTCGCGTTAATGAATCGAATCCTCACAAGGGGAAGGCAGGATGCCCGTGACACAAACCATCCATGGAAGATTGAAAAATAATCTAATCCAAGACACCACCAAGACTATCTTGGCAGTTCAAGCAGAAATCCTGCTCCAGACTCTGCAGATGCAGATGAAGGCTGAGTCATAGCATTGCAGACGACACATAGTGGTCTGGCACTGGCAGGGTTCCCCTGGGGATGTACCTGCACCTGGTGCACCTGGAGACAGGAACGAGAACAGCACATGCACACATGCACACACCTCAGACCGAAGCACCAGAGCGTGTGCCAGTGAGCTCATGGGACATCAGGCACCATAACGACCGGGGAATTGTTTAGAAGGTTGCTGGTTTCTGCAAATCCATACTAATGCTTCTATAGCTCAAGAATATTAAAAAAATGGGATGTTAAATATTACAACAAGCAAGCTAGGACTCCTTCTAACACCTCTAATGTACTTGTATTCCTAATACCAAGAACATGATCTGCACTTATTCACAGCATATCTCTGATATGCTTATACTCTTAACAAGAAGTGTATGACCTCTCCGGGCCTGTAACACCACTGATGTTCTTGTGTTTCCGATCCTGGAGTGCACGACCTCTACTGCTGTTTAACACCTTCAGTGTTTTTATGTTCCTGATCATGTGTGTGACCTCCATCTGCTTGTAGCACTTCTAATGTTCTAATTCTGACTATGTAATCTCATTATCTGAAACAACTCAGATGATCTTATATTCTTTATCTATTCCCAAATTTGAGTTTGCATGGCCCCTTTGTGACATACACATTTTAGATCAGTGTTTTCATTAGCTAGCTAGGGCAGAACTCAGCAGTGAGGGATCTCGCTTGCATTCACAGCTGCAGGTATGAATCTATCTGCTTCCACCAGGTTTCCCCCATACTTCGGGTCCTTAGTGTGTCACTGTGTGAATGCACAGCATATGCAAATTTCCCTGTTAAATGTACTGAAGACTTGGTATTGAATGACAGGCAATGTACAGTAAATCACAGATGTAATGCTCGCTGAAATTTCCCGGTTTTTCTTTGGGTACAAATCTGGGGCAAATAATTCTCCCACTTCATGAGTCAAACACATGCAGGCTGACAGGGAGTCCCAGTTAGGCAGAAGCATGCCCCTGTCCAAGCCTTCACCCATCTCAGCTTTGGGGCAGGATTAAGATCAAAAGCATTTCATATGACCTCTGTGATTCTTGTCAATCAGGGCGCAGAGGAGGAAAAGACATTCCAGTTAAGTAAAACGTGCATCTACTATGATCAAATCTTAACGTCTACTTGTTGCCAAGTTCAACAACTGGGCAAGGCCAGTAACGAAAAAGGAAAATGTAACTATTACTAGTGAGATGTTCCTACTAAGATAATATAGTCAAGTGACTGCGGAAAAAATGTTCACCTATGTCAATAGACACTGAAAGCATATCTGGAATATTTTACCTGTAAGACAATCCTCACGTACAACCCCAGAAACGGTTTACAAATAACACATTGTGTGAAGATTCTAATGTAGTATGGCCACATACATTTTTAATGCTGTCAAGTACTTGAGACAAAAATGTTACTGAAACAATGTATGCTTGTCATGACTTTGTCACAACATAGGGGCCTGTTCCAGAAATTCAAAAGAGAAATGCTGTCAAGTTTCACATAGCAATGTTGTTTTAAATCTATTTTTAATAGACAACATATCACACTTTATTATGTTTCTCCTTTATGACCCCAAAGCTGTATAGAGGGTCACACCAAAGACAGAGCATGTCTGAAAGAATTCATTTTCAGTTCTACTGGTGCAGCCAAGAGGCCTGAGTTACACTTCTGCGTAGAATCTGGTGGTAGCCGCGTACCCCATGTTGTAGTCTGACACTTGTAGTTATATTTCTAGGATTTTCATCATTTCATCAGGCTGTGGCAAGAGGTACGCAGCTATGCGGCTACCCACAGTGTAAATTCTCTGCAGAAGTATAAATCAACCTTAATGGCAGCCAAAAAAGTGAGTGGACCCCTTGTACCCTAGTACAGTGCCTTCCGGTGGAAAATCAAACTGGGCCATTGGGTTTGGCTTAGGGAAACAGCAATGATTCCGCTCTCCAACGTAATAACAAGGAAGGGGAGTGTGGAGAGAAGGACAGGGGCTCTCGAGGTTAGTGACAAAGGGCAGATTACAGCTGGCTTGGTCCTTCTCTCTTGTGATCATGGGTTTACTTCTAAAGAAGCAGTTTGTGGAACTGAAGAGCCTCTCCGCACTTTATTGTGACCAGACCATTGTAAACTCTCCTCTTTGGCAGCAACCGAGGCTTTCATACACGATTAAGCTCATCAAGTAGCTTTTGTAGGCTTTAATTAATGGGTTTCAGGAACTTGAAGCACGGCTCGTTGTTTCATTGATGGTTTCGCGTTGCACCTGAGTTGATCTACAAAAAACAGATGGAAGAGAGGGGCCAGTGAAATGAAGCATTATCAAGGTAGATTGGTAGCTTAAACATGGAGGAGAGAAAAGCCACAAATATCTACACATTGTGTAGATTTATTTTCTTTCCTAATGTATAGGAAATATTAGAAGTACCAAATTTTCTAAACTCACTCAGTCTACTTTTTGTTATTTTTGAGACAAGACAGCCAGTGTCCCAAAGTCAGGCTTCCTCATCATATGTGGGGCAGGCAGGTGGTGCAGTGGTTAGGGACGCAACCGCGTAATCAAAAGATTGTCGGTGCGAGTCCCTGACCTGCAAGTACCGCTGAGATACCCTGAGCAAGGTACCGTCCCCAGGCGCTCGCGTAGCTGCCCCCTGCTGTGTCACGATGTCGCATGGGTTAAAAGCAGAGGACACATTTCATTGTTACGTGCTGTGGTGCGTCAACAATGACAATTAATCACCATCACAAAATGTTATGAACTGGGGACCAAAACTCACTCGGGCTTCATTTTATCCATTGAAGAACTTTTGAAAAAATTCCAAAATACATTAAACCCACAGAAATTCTCTCGAAAACGTATCCCGTGGACTGAGTGACTTTGGAAATTTGCTCCTCAGTTACATTATAATAAACCTTTGAGTGTGTCTTTGGTCAATAGCTATGTTTTAGGGAAAACTTCTTGGAGAACAGAAGAAATTTTGACTAACTTTTATTGTGTTATTCTTAATTTTCATGTGAAATTGTGTTTTGTTCTGAGCAAGCACTTACTATGCAGATAAATAGCTTTGAACATTTTTGACTAAGACTTTTGCATTGCTCTGTACAACGCAGTGGTCCCAACGACTTCATGTGAGGACCCTAACAGAGCAGGACTCTGCTCCACCGCTTCTAGAGGTCTTGTGAAGAACATTGAGTCAGTGTGAGCACATTGTCCCAGGGGACTAACGGCAGGGATGAAAAACGGTGTATGCTTCCTAGAGTCAGAGGGGAGTCCTGACCCCCGAGAGAGGAACAGCCCATTGGCTCTCCCCCTCACACAATAACCATCCATTCATCCTCAGCAGGAAGTCATTGTCCACCAGGAAATGAGACGAAAGTTCAGACCAAGACGAAAATGAGTTTTCTCCTGTGTCTGATATCTCCTTTAGAGAACGGACAAAAAAAAAAAAGCTCTCACAGGAAGATCCGGCAGCATCCGCAGAGGAGGAAAAGTTTTTATTTGGGATAAAGCCGCCATTTACGCCTCCCTGCTGTCAGATGTATTAGGTGATTATGCACCTGGAAGCTGGGATGGTTACAGTTATTTGTAAGTGTGCGTGTATGTCTGTGTGCATATTCTCAAACTACAGTGGGACTGAAAGGGAAACCACTGTTTATTCTGGGATACCGGTAATCTAAAGACACAGGGGGCTCTTTCTCAATGGCTCACAATGCCAATGCAGAAATAACGTCTTATTCCTGAAAATACCAGTTATGAATTTGGGAAACCCATCCAGACCATTCCTCAGGCCCTGTGCTTCCTAGGAAACGCTCCTGGATCACTCTGACCCTGTACTGGGTAAGTGGTTATGAAAAATGTACGGACAGTATCTCCCAGTTCATAATCCTGCTGACATTTTGCAGCCAAATGCCCCGCTTGTCTGTTCTTTAGGTCAAACCCCTTATTGCTCGCAATTCCCTCCGACTTCTGCATTTGAATTACTTAACAGACACATCTTCTTATCCACGTGTGGAGTTTGCATGTTCTCCCCGTGTCGTCGTGGGGTTTCCTCTGGCTTCCCCCTACAGCCTAAAGTGCTGTGCTGGGGTTAACCAGCCTTACCAAACTGCCAATAGGTGTGTGTGATTGACTGAATGGTGTGTGAGTCTGCCCTGCGATGGGTTGGCGCCCCATTCCGGGCTGTTCCCTACCATGTGCCTCCAGGATAGGCCCCGCAATCCTGAGTGGGACAGTTTCAGAAACTGGATGTATGGACTTTTACTACAACGCGACAAACAATTGAAAAGACGATTCCCTTGTGTGGTTACACAATGCTGCCGAACAACCAGTCATCAGACTCAAGAACCATCTGTTCCATGATACTAGCCTGATGCCCCTTTGCGTTCCCTAAAAGTTCTTAATCCTGCAATTCTCCTGGTCCTGGAATAGTCTTATTAGATTCTTGCTTCGACAGAAGTTGTAATGTAGCTGCACTAGTACTTGGGCATTAGTTGGAAGTCACACTAATGCCTAGTTGACTCCTTGACAGTCGTATATTTGTCACGCTATTTGACTCACCTGTACATTTCTTTGGACAAAAGCGTGTGTAAGATATGGATGCTCCATCCAGACGTGCTTCTCTACTCATTGTTCCACAAAGACGGCATGATCGATTAAACGTCACATGCAGTAATATATAACTGCTCTCCCAGCAGGGACGCCTAAGCAGACAGGGCCAGGACTGTGCCGGTCCCCACTAGCAGCAGCAGTGGGAAGCCTCCCGCGTCAGCCCTCTTGTACTCACACCAGGCTCCCTCAGCAGGCTTTCACAGTCCAATAGCACCCCTGTGGCTCAGTCACAACAGGCACACACCGCGCTTGCAGAGCTTACATGCCCCACTGGGAGATGAGGGCACACCATCTACTGCATCAATTCAGCCATTACTTGCAGCTTCGCCACCCTCAATATCGCCACCAAAAGCAAATTTCATCGACGTGAGCCTAACTCTCTCACGACAGCTTTAGATGGGCAGCTGCGATTCTCGGCACCGGCGCGAGGCCAATGGACAGCTCCTCGCATCGCCGTCAGGCACGCCCGGGCACCGTCCTGAAGCTCTTTGACAGCCTTAAGCCTTAAAAAAAATAACCGTCATCAGCAGGTGATTTTTACAGCTGAAAAACCCTCCAGAGCTCCCTGTGAACACAAAGCAGCTGGCGGGCCGGAGGTGCACCGCGGCTTGGTGGCAGCTAGCAGGCAGGCCCACATGGAGCACCGCGAGCCTGCTCGCGGGATGTGAAACACGATCGCGCGCGGAAGCTTGTCTCAATAAGCTGTAGTCATCCGTGACACTTACAGTGTATTAAGCCGGTCAAGCGTTGCGGCGGAACACCAGGTCAGTGCATAGTTTCACAAGGTTTTCACGGCATTAAAAGGGTTCGGTTTCACGGTGCGCAGCAGAGGCGGTAAACAGAAGGTGCTGTCTGCCGCCACGGCCAACGGTTTGCCGTTCAGCGTAAAGGAGCCTTTCCGAGGGACCCTTAGAACAGGATAAGGAACAGCCGCAGCACTGGGTAATATACTGCATGTTAGGAACCAGACCTTTGTAAACACCACACAGAATTCTATAAGCGTTTAATCATAGCATAAATAATTTCCTGATTTCCTTTTTAAATATATTAAATATAAAATCCAGTGAGAGGATGCCCCCCCATCCTGGGTTATTCCCTGCCTTGCATATGTTGTACCTGGGATATACTCTGGACCCCCATGACCCTGTATAGGACAATTGGGGAGGGAAAATGAATGAATGAATGAACAGAAGTGGACATTTCAGGTCCAGAAAGTAAAAGTAAAAATCCTGAACAGGATTTTGTTTCAATCAACTGAAAGTGACTGAGATTTTTTATAATCAACTACATTTACATTTACAGCATTTGGCAGACGCCCTTAGCCAGAGTGACTTACATAAGTGCTAACTAGTAGGTTGAAACAAAATCTTGGTCTGGACTTTCTGGACCTGAAATGTCCGCCTCTGTGAATGAATTAATGAATGAATGTAAAATCAGCTTGAAATAATTCCGCTTGACTTCATGTGTATATCTACATGCCTTCATGTGTATAACTACATGCCTTGTCCTTTGGGGATTCCTTTTTGGTAAGAGTATCCAAAATATGGGTGTACAGGGCGGCTTCAGTGCATTTCGCTAGTCTCCTCCTAAGAAGCTTCTACTATCCTCTCAGACAGACACTGATTTAATATTAAAACCTAATTCTGTGTAAAAAAATGAACAGATTACAGTTTGCATTAATAGTCACACAGACTAGTATCAAATGGTAAACATGAGAGGATGTCACCCACACCACCTTTTTCAAATGTTAACGTGTCAGATGAGACGTTACAGTAGGGAGGTGTCACTGAGACGTTACAGTAGGGAGGTGTCACTGAGACGTTACAGTAGGGAGGTGTCATTGAGACTTTACAGTAGGGAGGTGTCACTGAGACGTTACAGTAGGGAGGTGTCATTGAGACGTTACAGTAGGGAGGTGTCACTGAGACGTTACAGTAGGGAGGTGTCATTGAGACTTTACAGTAGGGAGGTG
>JAODKM010000016.1:9626925-9637699 GCA_026780845.1 Petrocephalus sullivani | reverse complement strand
TGGAGGGCCGGTGCCCTGTGTAGTTTAGTTCTTTCCCTGTCCCACCACAAATGATTGAGCTGAAGAGCTGTGTGGTAATTAGCACAATGAGTTGCAAAGAGTTGAATCAGGTGTGTTAAATGAGGGTAAAGCCAAAAATGTGCATGACACCCCTGCACTAAGGGACCCAGAACTAAGAAAACTGCAGCCATGCAGGAAGAATACCCAACAACAGACTAACAAACTTAGCAAGGGGCAGGCACTTAAATACAGAGATAACTGGACTAATGAGGATAGGCAGGTGCAGAACTTCACAATCACAGAGTGTGCAGGACAATGAGCAACAGATAGAACAATTAAACAGTGGTACTGGGAAACAGGGAGCAGGTAGAGTAACTGTTAAGTACAAACACAGAACTGGGGAATTCTAACCAAGCACAAGCGGGGAATGTAACACGGAGATAAGTAACAAGGAACAAAAATATAAACAGGGCAAACCTATGACAGATAAACACAAAGAAAATAAACACTGGGTAACAGAACACCAATAGATGCAAAATTACAGACAAGACTAGTTTCTGGTCGATTCTGGCCGCAAACTCATGACCAGAGAAGTATCAGTATCCGGGCCAAACACTCAACCCACTGAGCTATACAGCAGGCCAGGGGATAGGGAAAGACTCCAAGGATGTAGGGACACTGGAGCTGAAGGGTAACAGACAGCGAGGAGGACAAGATGGCCAGTGACACCTGCTGGCCAAACAGGGAGAAGACACTAACGGCAGGGTCAGACAGGTAGAAAGTAAAATAATGAACACAGCAATTGCATTATTGAATTTCATTTGGACAATAGTAAGCCAAGGTTTAGTCACCTTGAACTGTGTTCAATTCACTCGTAACACTTACAATGCATACAACTGAAATAGTAATTGTGTGATTCTACGATGTTGTGTATCACTGAATGATGTGTCCTTTGAACAATAAAGTGTTCCAGTTGTGTTCTGTGCCTCCCGATGGTTTCTGTACAGTCACTTTCTCCAATATTCTTCTGAGGGCAGATCCACGCACTGTGAGACAGAAAGTACAGGGACAGCATACCTAAACGCAGGAAAAGTAGGCGTGAACAAGACAGTGAAATCTGACATCAGGCGCCTTAAATAACTTTGAGCTGTCCATATATTAAAAATGGGCTCGCCTAGATAGTGTGTGGTCCTTTTCCATGTGGCCTGGTTTTTACTGTATTTTCATTCAGTAACAGTGGAT
This sequence comes from Petrocephalus sullivani, assembly GCA_026780845.1. Taxonomy (NCBI): domain Eukaryota; kingdom Metazoa; phylum Chordata; class Actinopteri; order Osteoglossiformes; family Mormyridae; genus Petrocephalus; species Petrocephalus sullivani. The sequence continues at coordinate 9,636,457 of JAODKM010000016.1, read as the reverse complement.
CAGGCTCCATGAGGGTCCCCTGGACCCCGCCTGATAGGATGGAAAAATCTAGACGCCATCTTGACCGGAATATTTTTTTACACTACACATCCAACGCCTGAGTGATGCAGTAGTTAGCACTGCAGTCTCATACTTCTGGGACCAAGGTTTGAGTTTCCACCCTGGCTCCATGTGTGATAGACCCCTGTGACTGAGTACAGGATAAGTGGGTATGGATGGATTGAATTTCACTGTCCCATAGGTAATAGCGGGTGATTTGAGTCACCCTCCCCCAAAAAAAAATACTGCTTCAATGGTCCCAGTACAACAACCTTTGAGTCTTGATTTCTTCTAGTTACCTTATGGCTTATAAATTCTCAGATGAATATCACGTAAAGCTGATATGAGGCTGATACTTGCCATGGGTGGTTCCGACATACCAGTTCTCCTAAACACGTTACTTTTGGAGAAACCCTTGGGGCAGTGTGAGGCTTGCCAGGTTAAGTGTTTGTACTTGTGCAGAGAACGTCATTGGTTTGAACTCTGGTCTTTGCAGAACAATTACATTTTCATCAGGCCCTTATCCCCTATATAGGTTACAAAGAAGAGCAAGATGGGTTATGCAAAAGGAAGCTTTCCACTGTACTTGTGCAAATGGCAAACAAAGGATCATTTCATTCAAGGGAAAACATTTCAACTCCTCTCCAGAGAGCCAAGGGTGGGACTGAAGTCCCCAGACAAGTGGGAAGCCACAGTGCTACTCTGGGCAACTGTACTGCTCAAAATTGACTGTGTCATTGATTAAAAACAAAACACAAGAAGCGGAAAATGGCTCAAAACGTTAAATGGGTATAGTATTTAAAAATGTGTGAGGAGTTAAGCCTCAAATGCATATGGATTATCAACTATTTAGAGAGGCTGATTGTAAAGGTCCAAATGCCAGATAATACAGGCGAGACAAATGCCAGCTTTTATTTCTTGGTAGAAACCATGAATGTCAGAAAATGACTATTTGAAAAATATTTTTCCTTTCATTTTGGGGTGGAATTTTAAAATTGATAAACAATAGCAATAACTTTAACTATGTCTATAATTTTCTAGAAATAGCCAGAAGTTTAAACATTTAATGCTTTTATTCCATAATGCAAAAAAAGGTAAGAGACGAAGCCAAGCTTAACAAAAATGGGGTGAGATGTTATTATATTATTGTTCTCCTTCAAAGATAAGATAACATAAGATAAGATAAGACTTTATTGATCCCACACTGGGGAAATTTACCTGTTACAACAGAATACTGTAATAATTAGAAGACCGCTAAACTTATCCACTAAGCAAAAATACTGTGACAAAATACAATAAAATTAGTGCACACAATTACACAGGCCCAAAGTACACACACATATATATATATATATATATATACACACACACACACACACACACACACACACATATATATATATATATATATATATATAGTGAAGTGAAGGTGATTAATCGTCATTGTTGATGCACCACAGCACGCAACAATGAAATGTGTCCCAGTGATATAAATTTAGTTATGTGTCTATGCAGCAGATATATATACAGAATTCTGACATCATTTATGAACTTTAGGTGACTGAGGTGTTATTAAGTCTGATGGCAGATGGAATGATGTAATGGAAAGGTGTAGATGGAAAGGAATGCCACTTCAATAATATTCCCATCTGGCTGATCTTCTCTCCTGCCTTGGATTTCGGGTAGCATTTAAAAACGCTAGGAGGAGTGTATGATATGTGTTGGTTCCTGTATATTTCAATGCTAGGCCAAAATTGAAGTGCCACGTTTATGATAGAAAACAGCCTCTAGGTGGCATGCTGGCTCAATTATGTCGCTGCAGGCAGTAGCTAGACCAAGATAAGTGGCCAGAAGAGCAATGGAAGAATGTACAGGTCTCACAAGTGTCACTGTATATATGTGCTGGATTGCCCATGCCCTTCAACCACAAGCTGAAACGGGGTGATTAAGACAAAGTCTCCATGAAAATCTTAAGAATATCAAACCCACTGTATTTTAACATCTGTCCCAATTCCAGGTTTCACTCCAAATTAACCACTGGGACGACACCTAAAAGAAATTTCTGGTGCTTTATAAAAACTGACTATATAAAATGTATATAATGTAACTCTCATATCAATATACCGGGTGAATATTTTTTAAAATGTAATTTGATTTCGAGCGCATTACACTGTCAAACAGACTTTAACCTCAGTCAGTAACGAAACTGCAGGCGTGGTGGATCATATATAAATCGCGCTGAAACGCAGCCAAACTTGTTTTTAGTTGCAATTACGTGATCTGCAACAGGTACGCGAGACTTCCCGAGTACGCCCACGACTTTTCTCGACTATCGCGATGATTCTGACCGGCAAACACACGCGTCCTTTAAGCCAATTGGAACAACGTCTGCTGATCATGTTACAGAGCAGCGACCAATCGTCTATGACACATTCCTGTATAGGCGGGACTTCGTCGTTTAAACAACTGCCATTGGTTCGCAGAAAAAATATCCTGCCCAGTGGGAGACGCCCTTGCCAGCTGTAGTCCTTTTTCAGCATGGGGTATGAGAAGGAGGCGAGAAGTGGATCCATCGTGCCGTTACCTAAACATTCGTACTGGTTCGATTTCTGGCTCTTTATTCTTTTTGATATTGCATTTTTCCTCGTGGTATATTTTTTAGTCCCTTAAGACTGCGGGTTAGTAAATATACTCCTCTTTTTAGTAAGCGCCCTTAGGCATGTCGCCGACAGTGCCGGTATCGCCGCCGACGTTACACAGACACGGGGAATTCTGCCGAAATTCTGTCGCACAGTATCGTTCGCGATATAAATTCCGCTAAATAGCTTAAGTCTCCCTCCAGGAAGTGGCGGAGATAAATGACGCCGCCATTTATGGCTGGGCAGCTGAAACGGGAAATCGTCGGATTGTCTGATTTTGCATATTATGTCTTTATGTAGATGAGACCAAACTACGTACCTGGGACCAAACATGGAGCAGTGGTTACATTTGTAAAGGTCTTATGGGAGGTATGAAACGGCACTGATTCGTCTATTTTGAGTGCACCGTCATGTATAGCGAGTATAATTGCATAGTTGACAACTATGCATTTGCATTTGCAAAAAATACATTTCACTTGTTTTATTTCTGCATCTATAGAAATAGTTTGCCTGGTTAGTTTTATCTTGACTAATTTTCTTTAACTTTCTTAACAGGTCGTTTGTGTGGAAGCTTAACCACCATGGGATCCTGACACCAGCAGTTTATAAATCGCTAATGATTTGTGATTTTTTTTCTTCAAAAAATGTTTATCCTGATATTTTCACAGTATTTCTGGCTTTTGAGAAGCATCTGAATTTTAATATACATGGGTTGTTTAAAAGCACTTTAGATGTGACCTGTAGGTTTAGCGCTGTAACTAATAAGCAAGCCACAACTGTCAACCATTTCTAACCAGACCTGATATTTTCTATAAAATCTTGATCTGAAACTGATGCATGAATGAGTTTGTAAATGTTCTCAGGAAAACTCTGTGGAATTGGGTGGGGTACAATTTCTAGAGATTGGAAATGTTAAATAAAGAAACACATTTATATGGTTAAACAATTGACATTTATTTACATTTATTTAAATCCGTTAAAAATGAAGTCTTAACATTACAAAAGAATCTCCAAAAATGATATTGTACAAATTGTGACTTTAGGTTAGTCTTAATTTACATAGAAAAACAAAGGCACTGTGCAAGATGGTGTGTTGGTAAATTAACATATTTAATAAATCATACTAAGCATTTACATCAGAGCAGGATAAATAAAACCAGGTGGTTTCTCAATACCTTCAAGTTGCAAGCTGTCATGCATCTACAAAAAGAGGGCATCGTGTCTCAGCCCAACGTAAAACAGTGTCGTCCATACCAGTACGGGAAAAAAGCTTTAAAACAGAAGTATTTTGTTCTGTGCAGTAGAAAACATTATGCTAGGAAACCCAAATATGAATAACGCCGTCACAAGCACACATCAAAAAATGTAAAGAGATTTGTGGGGGGGAGGAGGTGTAGAGATGGAAACATGTCCCTGTGCTCCACTCCTGTAACCATGTGACCATTCAGAACTGCAGTCGAAACTCAGTTATGTATACGTTAGGTTTCAGAGTCACACATCTATATTGCAAGATGGTGAATGTGGAATCTTTCGGGTTCTTTTGCAACCCCCCTCCCCTGCAAACTGCACACAAATGTCAAAATGAAACCTTCTTGAGGCTTTGGCAGTGATATAGCATTGCGAGGCACAGCAGCATTTTCTTAAAACAAAAAATGCTGCTGTGAACCATGGCTTGCAATGTGGGGATAAAACTTTCCATTATGACACTAAAATTAGTTTTAATGGGTTGCCATTTGTTCCTTCTTTCACATATTGTGTAATGCAACCCAAATGTTAATGTTTACACTAACCCAGCATAAGTGATTTTGGTAGTAATTTAGTTCATATTGGACTTCTGTCGTCTACTTCAGTAGGCAACAACGCAATAAGTCGCCATCTTGTGGTGAGCAGCATTTTTAAGACTCTTCTAGAATAGCGTTTCCCAGCGTGGTCCTCAGCAACCCCCAGACAGTCCAAGTGTTTCCTCCCGGCAGCTGGGAATGAGCAAAAACATGGACTGTCTGGGGTTCCCTGAGGACCAGGTTAAAATCAGCTAACTTTTGTGATCAAACTTCAAATGAAAATTCCCTTTGGCAAAAACACTGCTTATCTGGTCTTCCGTATCCTTAAAAAATGTCCAACATAATTAGAAGACCGCTAAACTTATCCACTAAGCAAAAATAGATGTGTTTTGTAAGCTGTATTAAAGGAGTTGGAACAAATTGATGGAATTATCCTACTATAATTAAACACAGTCTAATGGCTAATGTTTTTAGCAGCAAAATAACTTACCAGGCCATCAGATAAAAGTTTTACAAAAGACACAGAGTGAATTTCACCTAGCCAGCTGGAAGTTACTGGATTCCACTTTGCAGTACACCTACTTGTTGTATAAACTGAACTGTATTAAAGACTAATAAAAATAACCAAGTCAGCAGTTAAATTAAAACACTATCATCACTATAACCACTGGGAGAGGGAAGGCAAGGTCTCCTGATACTGACTTGCTTCCAAATTGGATATCGAATCTGGGTGACTCCTGTCCTCCAGCTCACTTCTGCTGGAGCGTTCCTGGTGCGCCCTCTGGTGGTAATACTTCTGCCTGTAGCTGTCAGTCATGCAGCCATCCACCATGAAGTAGGTGGTTGGTAGGACCTTGTCAGCTGACCCATCAGGGCCTTTCCTGTCACCTTCCCTGGCCAAGCGTTTGCCCCTGTCCGAGTTGGAGGAGTCCAATCTGGATCTAGTGTCTTGAGGGGGTGCCTGCTTTGTGGCATGTTTAGGAGGCGGGCACGGTGTGGGAGATCGTACCGGAAATCCCACCCGAGAACTTGCCTGTGTGGGCTCCTGTAGCCGCCGTGTTTGGGGGGCAATCCTGCTCCCGTCTGCGGCCTGGGAGAATGTCTTTGGGGGCAGCGGCGGCAGCAGCAGGTTTTGGTAGATGGGCTGGGGGGATTCCCAGGGCGGAGAGGCAGGGGTGACGTTACCACTGCCAGAGTGGGAGCAGCTGTCCTCTGGCTCAGAGGCCTCCAGCAGCTCATCCGAGCTGTTCCAATCAGAGCTGCTCGCCTTGGCCGGGCCTGCTGGCACAGGGCTTCCGCGTTGGTGGCTCCACCCATTCACATTAGGAGCCTTTGCGTCGCCGTCAACCTCGTCCGCATTTCCAGGGACGCCGCGGAAGGCTCTCCTTCTGCGACACGCAGAGCAAGATATGACAAAATTAGTCTCCCGCATGCATCTCATTACTTTATTTCTTTAATTCGCTATGGCAAGTTTGGCCCAGGAACGGTTGAAGATCTTATACCTTTGAAGAACTGAAGGAGATCTGTGGTTGAGAGAATCCGCCAGCTTATGGTCTTTGCCAGGATGGTCACCTAGAAAAGGAATCCGCACATTAGAGAGAGTCAGTATGTGCCTCGCTGCCGTTTACTAGTAGAGTCTTGCTCCATTGTAGCTGAAAGCTTGTCAACCATTTTAAAATCCCTTAACAGATAATGTTTAAGATAACGGAGGACTACATGAGGTTCCCAACCCCCCGTCCGCAAATCGGTACGGGTCCGTGGCCATTATGCTCTAGGCCGCAGACTGCTGGGGGTTTAAATAAGGCTGGGAACCCCTAGTTTCAAGGTCAAGATACCAATAGCAGTATCTCTCTCTCTCTCTCACTCATCACTCTGCCATTTTTGTAGTTTCCAAGACCCAAATAACATTCAGAATAACAAAATTCGAAATGCAAAATAACATTCAACACCCCATGTAACTGTATAGTCACCATCACAAAAATCAGGAACAATGATCTAATTCTAAAATGCTTTCCAAAAACAGCATCTCCTAAGGAGTCCCCATCACACACACACACATTACCCAACAAAGGTCACTTGGAGCCCCCCCCCCCCATACACACACACACAAAGTCAAGCCCCCAGACACTGCAGACCTATACAACTGCTGGACGCAGAGTGGTCTGTGGCCTCTGTTTGCTGCAATAAGTAATGCATCTAAAAAGACAGGAACAAAGAGTTTTGGAGGCAAGAAATTTAACTAGATGCAGTCAGGACATCTTATTTTAAGGCCCTGATTAAATCAGCCATGGCAGGAAGAGGAGACTAGTGCTGTCAAAAGTATAAAAAAAAAGTACCGAAATTATCAATTCTATCGTGTATAAAACTGTTTTCATGGTGTCGATTCTACAGCCTGCACTTGCAGCTCACTCTGACCGCTGCGGCTCGTAGGCTGAGGCGCATGCTTAGACCTGAGTGCCGTCGCACACGTGGGCGTTACCGAGACGACTGGCTCAGCAGCGTCACAGATTGCGCTTAATCAATAAAGAGCGTAACCAGAACGGCATCCAGGAATACTTTGGCTTTGTGCCTAATGTAGCCCGTAAACCACAGGGCATAAAATGCGCCTACAGGCTTGTGTACGGACCGGCACAAGATGCAATGCAAAGAGTTAAGAGATTGGTATCTTTTAGATAGCCATCTGAACTTTTAGAGTCATGCAATTCTTAGAAGTGTTTGTGCTTTGAGACAAAATAAAGAAGTAATGTATATCTGTTCCATTATGCATTGTAATAATAATATAAAGTAAAATCTAAATTTTAATAGTGTTTAAGTATATACTGCTTGCAAATATCTTTTAATGTGATTATTATAAGGGCTACTACTATACTTAATATCATTGTTTGTCAATGCAATGCAAAGGTTTTTTGATATTGTGACATAAGTTTATAAAAGTTTGTAATATGTTAATATATGTGTGATTTTTTTACTGCATACAAAAATGTAATTGTATTATATACTGTGATGAGTATTGAAAATGCCATTGAATTTCAATATTTTTCTCAGTATCATGTCAAAGTTTGAAATATTGGTAACATGGCAACACTAGAGGGGACAGAATAAAAAATAAAATCAGAATATGACTGAATATAAGGGACTGGACATTGCCAAAAAGCTAAAGCCACATTAGCCTTCTACACACGTGGATAGCAGCTTGAGTGAGACCCCCCCCCTCCCACCTCCTGATTGCAGGGAATTATGCTCATTTGTTGGTTTGACAGGGACGAGGCATATTGATGACGTCGGTGTAAGAATGCCAGAGTTTAGCCAAAAGGCTAGTTTCCAACTATAGTCCCTGGGTTCATCTCTTTGTTATAAGAAGAGCACATACAAAGATCAAAACATTCTGAATACAATAAAATGACTTATGGTCTAGTTCTCAGTCCTGCAGCAGACTGGTTGGGACACACATCTTCGGGGTAACTAAACCAGTACACACTGTTCTCAGTGGCATTCGCCAGGCACCGAGGAAATGATTGCTCCCTTTGTCAGAAATGTGCGAAACAAGTTGGACGTGATCTCGCCACATCAATACCTTCAGGGCTTGGCGGAAACCAGCGGACACGGGCAGATACTGCATGCAGGTCAGTCTGCGAATGGGAGGGGGAAATCAGGACAAAAGTGGCCCCTTAAGAAATCATCACCACAGAAGAGCATGGAAGGAAGGAAGCAGAACATAGGAGGACCTTAAAACGTCGTCGTAGAAGGCGACAAGCAGATTTAAAAATCAACAGTAAATTCAGCTTCATAGGAACTGAGAAGGAAGTGGGTGCAGTTAAGCATGAGACGGGTCCTTCAGTGATCTGAAATATTGAGAAGGTATAGTTTGGTCTACATATGGTCATCCGGAACTGAACTGAAGAGGTTCTGGAAACGCCCTAGGTGGGAGAAGCCCCAATTTCACGTTCCTACGTCAACGGAGCCTGATGAGATGCGGAACAGAGGCTCACAGATAAATCTTGTCAGGCCAGCAGGGACAACATATGTGGGCTTCACTTTCACACTGGTGCTGCAGATTGCAAGGGGGTGAAACGCTGCAGTGTTTGGGACAAACTGGTCCCTAGCAACCGGCGAAATAGCTCCCACAACCGGCCTGAAGTGCCTGCTGACTGCAAAGGGCAAGCCTAAGACAAATACTCGCCAGTCACGGTGTCTGCGTAAAGACATCAGAGCGAACAATGTATCCTTTAGTAATGCCGGTCTAACTGGCAAATCACTCTCTGCCAAGGAAAGCACAACTACATCGTTTAACCTTCATTACAGATGGCTCTGAAATGCTAAGCAACAAAGCATAGGACAGGCTTACGTTTAAACTATTTATCCATGTGTGTTGGAACCATGACTACATAAGGCTCCCTTTCTGGGAAGCTCTACATGCCGTAAACGTAACCCCTTACTTCATTAAAAAGAGTTACACAGAAATCACACACAAAAAAAAAAAATCAAAATTAGCATCCAATGCCTCTCTGCCAGTGCAGAGGTCAGACCAGCAGAGGGCACTGGAGACCAGTTCTATTTTACAACCACAAGTCCCAAACACTTTCAGGAAATAAATTTTTGTTGTGTCCACTGGGTACTGTATTGAATCTCCTAAACATTCTGATTATATTTCATATATTAAGGGTATCTGGCATCTCAAGAAAGTGCAAAGTCATCCCTCAATCTGTAACTTAGAAACAAAATAAAAAAATGTATACTTTTTCAAATTTTGATTTGATTTATTTATTTATTATTATTTTTTTTTTTAAACGATTTTATGGTTTATCCACAATATAAGTGAAATAAACAAACAACGGCACATGAGAGTTTCATAGTGGAGGGGATAACGTAATAATTTAAGATGTGAAAGTCCGTTTATTGAGGGAGGAATGAATCCAAATTAAATACTGTGGGTGGGGGGGGGGGGGGGGGGGGCCAACACCCCCCCCCCCCCCGCCCCCCGGCGCCGGTAAAAAGGCCCCCACAAACACCCTCTAAACCTGGCCACACCCCCTCCCCCCGTGACAAGGATTTTTATATTTCGAAAAAAAAAAA
>JAODKM010000016.1:9600354-9617112 GCA_026780845.1 Petrocephalus sullivani | reverse complement strand
GGGGTGTAGAAAGTCTCAGTGGCCCTGCGTCAGTCCATCCAGGCACCATGAGCAGCCCATCAGGCTGCCTGCAGAACAGCATCAGAGCCAAGCTCTGTGAGGCTGCATGGACCGCTGAGAAGCTGGCATGGACTCATGCCAGAAGGGTGCAGACACTGTCCCTCTGAGAGAGCGTGATGTGTAGAGAGGAAAGAGGAAGCGACCCACTCAAAGTGACACGACCACCTCTGCAGTCTACTGCAAACAAGTGAGCACATTTTATTACCTCCTGTTAGATATTAAACTAGGTTCAGTTTAGCACCATATCCTAACGCATTGGCCAAATGTATCTAAACACAATTTTTTTTTACACTGAATAAATTAAAAAGTCCTTGTTTGGCACAAAAACAAAATTGAACATTCAAACGCAGAAAGATGGGTGCAAATGCCAAGGTGACCTTCAGTCCCTATCAGCACACCAACGGCGGCAAAGACCCCAGCGCCCCATGTGACAGGAAGCGCGTGACACTGATCAGGAAGTGTTCACCGGGCCCCTTCTGCAGCAGGCTCGCACTGGCTTATGCTAAGGTATGGGGGCCGTCCTTATGCCAAGGCACTATTTAAACAAGGGCTGGTGTGCTGACGAGTGGTCCCTCACGGTACCAGGCGGGGGCAGCAAGGGGCCAGGTGAGTGGCGGTCCCTCTCAGCATGCCGCACCAGCCGGACTCCATTAAGCAGCACCCAAGGACGCCCAGGCCTGCCTCACTGGCATCGTGCCCTGTGCTGCACCAAGTGCCTCTGAGAAAGTGCTCGCCTCCCACACAAAACGCCGAAACGGGACTCCCGTAAACGTGGCCCGGCACGCCGCCGCAACCCGGAATGCCAGCTCACCCGGAGCACTTATTCACTGCCATTCCGGGCCATTTCTCTCAGACAAAGACTCCGCGTTGCCGAAACACAGCCGCCCTACTATTCGCGGAAGGCGGAAAACGCCAGGACACGAAACGAGAAGAGAAGCCTAGAGAATCCACTGATGCCTGGAGAAGGAGGAAACGGAAGGTTAAGCCAAGGATCCGAGAAATTCCGCCGGGCACGGCTCACTCACCTCCTTCACGGTGGCGTCGTCGAAGAAGACCCACTTGGAGGTTTTCGTGTGGTAGGCGAAGGCGCAGTAGTGCCGGCTGGAATAACATATCATCCCCACCAGTCGCAGCTCGCTCTTCTTCGCCTGCTCATCTGTGACGCCGTAGAACAGCTGCGGGACACACCGAGCATGGGTCAAGACTCCCGTGGGCACTAGATGCTACCTTTCCCCCAGACTGAGGGCCCCCGAATCTGCCAGATCAGCTCGGCTAGACAGACCAAACTCATGTATCGGTCAACTACCGTTTGCAGACCTAAACGTAATTATAAGAAACGTATCTCTGGGAGTCAAACGGGACAGAGGAGGCCAGCGCATGCGTGAAAGATGCACGTCTGCCTCGTGACGGAAACGGGCTTCGGCACTCTCCGCAGTGGCAGTGCATCAGCTGCGTTCGTATGTCTGCCAGGTCCTGGCTGAGGGTCCATTGCCCTCTTCCCCTTTTCCTGCACTGAATAGCCGGTTTAATTGGTGACCTCAGAAACAGTTTACAGGCCTTTTAGCACCAGGTTTAATCACAGGTCCTGCCCGGACAATGAATCAGTTCCTTTGTAAAACTCAGAAGAGTTCCATTGAACTAATCCTTGACTGGAATGTATGCAAATGTGGGAGAGCGGAATTCGGTCCAGAATGCCTTGGAATAAACCCTTACCCGTGCCCGCGCCCCCGCGTGTCCCACACACAGCTATGACCGACAACACACCGAACCGCCGGGCTCTTCTGGGACGAGACTCACATCAAAGGAAAAAATAAAAGCAGGAGAAGCGCAGAACGAGAAACAGCGGCAGAAAGGCAGAAATAACACAGGGCCCCGGGGGTGGCTAGGGGAGCCCCCAAGGACAGGGGTGAAATGACCCATTCCGGGAAATGGCTGAGGCCATTTGGCATAACCATACTGTTGTGCAAGGGCGACGCACGGCGCACGGTGACCAAAAGGAAACCGGGAGCACAGAGGCAGCAGCGGACAGCTGCAAAGTAAGACGAAAACAGAAAGTTCAAAGACATCCGCAGCAAACGGTTTCTATTGTTTCCAAATGTGATGCAGGTTATAGAAACAGGGGGAAAAAAAAAAAAAAAAAAACACCAGTGACGTCAAAAGTGACCACGAGAGATTGTGGCAGTCCCGGATCCTATATTACCATGCTCTCTACTCCTCATTGCTACTTTTTAACGACTTTAACAGGTAGGAGTGCATATTCCTACCTACCACGAAAGCCTTGAAACTAAATCCTGGTCTGGACTTTTACTCCCTGGACCTGGACTACCCATCTCTGCCAGCTGCAGAATGCCATCAGCAAAAAGCCCTTTTTTTGTTTCTTACAGATGAGGACAGAGCTGTGACGGGTGCAGCTCTGACTCGTCTTTCCTGTGCAGGTGCAAGACTGATTGTCTCAAGTCTTTTCTTGCACAGTGCTGCTGTTGACAAACCCCCATCCATCCATCCATCCGCTAACTGATTTTTTTCCATTTGCATCATAAGGGGGACCTGGAGCTTACCCCAGGCAGCATGGCTAGGCTCCATCCCAGGTGGGATACCAGTCCATCACAGGGCATATACATGCATACAAAATCAAACACTGGGCAATTAGCATAGCTGTATTCTTCCTACAAGGAAACCCAGGTGGCGTGAGAAGAACATGACAGCTTCACACGTGGAGAAGATGTTGGATCCAAAGCTACAGATTCAATGGAAATAATAGCAGGAAGGACACCTGAAATCAAACTGCCAGTGCAAACTGTGCAGCAAATGATGCAATGCCACAAATTAACCCACAAACTCAACAACTACCCATTTTCCCTTAGTGAATATTCACTAATCCCAATTGAACATTCAACAGCAGAATCCCTGTCAGGCCTTCAGAGGCATGTAATGTAATCAAGCCCCATCCCCAGCCAGGCCTATTCAATACCCTAGCTAAGCCACACCCCTTCAGACCATGCCCCAGTCAAACCCTTCTTATAGGCAAGCCCTACCCCCTGATAGACCCGTCCCTCAGATAAGCCTCAACCTCTGCCAGACTCAACCAATCCCCACCCCCAAGCAGACCCTTCCCTCAGCTAAGCCTCAGCCCCAATCAGACCCTTCCCTCAGCCAATCCCCGCCCCCCAGCAGACCCTTCCCTCAGCTATGCCCCACCCCCAATCAGACCCTTCCCTCAGCTAATCATGCATTCCATTATCCTCCAGAGGTCGGAATCCGAGCTGGATTCCGAGTCTCGAGGCCGGAAGTGACGACATGCGCGCTCCCGTCTCTCGAAAATACGAGACAAAAGCTCGGGCAGCCCAGAGTGCCCCAGGTTTCGGATTCAAGATGGCTGCCCAGTGCAAAGACTGTAGGTGGTGCTGTGATATTTTACATTTTTAAGCACTTTAGTGCTGTTTGAGTCAACTTCGTAAGCTGTGCACACCATACAGCGTTATTGTAGTCGATAGATGTGTTGCTACTGTGAACGGCATACGCTTGGAGCCGTTCGTACTCCGAAAGAGCTAGTGCAAGAGCCACTTTCGTGGAGGCCTCCATTTTGGATCCGAGTTCGGCAAGTGGAATGCATCAGACTCTGTTTTCCCCGAGTTTTTAGCGGATGTGACGTTATTCTGAGTTCCGCACTCCGACCTCCGAGGATAATGGAACACACGATAAGCCTCAGCCCCAAGCAGCCAATACCCGCCCCCAAACAGACCCTTTCTTCAGCCAATACCCGCCCCCAAGCGGACCCTTTCTTCAGCCAATACCCGCTCCCAAGCAGACCCTTTCCTCGGCCAATCCCCGCTCCCAATCAGACCCATTCCTCAGCCAATCCCCGCCCCCAAGTAGATCCTTCCCTCAGCTAAGCCCCACCCCCAATCAGACCCATTCCTCAGCCAATACCTGCCCCCAATCAGACCCTTTCCTCAGCCAATACCCGCCCCCAAGCAAACCCATTCCTCAGCCAATCCCCGCCCCCAAACAGAACCTTTCCTCAGCCAATCCCCGCCCCCAAACAGACCCTTTCCTCAGCCAATCCCCGCTCCCAATCAGACCCTTCCCTTAGCCAATACCCTACAAGGAAACCCTGGTGACGTGAAAAGAACATGACAGCTTCACACGTGGAGAGCCCCCAAACAGACCCTTCCCTCAGCCAATCCTCTCCCCATTACCTCAGAGAGGCTGATAAGGGGCTCCAGTGATCGGATAACGTCCTCGGTCAGGTCGGACTGCTCGGTGTCCCAAACAAAGCCGATGGTGACAATTTCAGGCGAGTTCATCAGCACCCGGCGCGTGCGGATCCGCTGGCCGCACTCGCTCTGCATGGAGGACAGGAGCACAGTCAGCACTGGAGCACGGCGAGTGACAAACTGAAGCGACACGTCACGGCATTAAAAACACACAGGGGACACTGCAATTACTCAGCTGCGGTCGCATGAGCATTTTGGCTGAGGCTTCATGTCATTTACAGGCACTGAAATCCACAAGCTTCTTTAACTGTCACTATTAAGCCAATAACTGATGAGAGCTGTGTCCCGGAGTAGTGTCCCACATGCAGGAAATCCCAATAATTGGGACAAACAGCTGCTGGATGTGTGACTTCACGTGTTTTAGGAGGTTACTGTGTACAGCAGTCCAGATAATGGGCACATCTGCACTTTGTTAAAGGACTTCAGGGCGTCACAGGGGCACAGGAAAGAAACAATGCAGCCCTGGGCAACTGTTGTCGATGCCGTTTGAATTGGTTATCCACCTACCGGGCAGTTCCTCAGGTCCCCGACAGCACACACTGCATACAGCAGGTCGCCGAACCGGTCCGACCTGGGCCTGTCACTCTTGTCGTTCCTATCAAATCCACGATCCAACTGTTGGCTGTGAGCAAGAAGATCAGGAGGAAAAAAGGGAGATGACTTAACAGAGGCAAGAGTGGAGCAAAAAGTTGGACTGTGTGGGGTTCCCTAAGGACCGGTTTGAGAAACGCTGCACTAAATAAATGTAGATATTTATAAGATGGAATTTTTTGACATGGTGGGTGGAGCTTACCAAAGGCTTGTGGTGGACACATAGTGCACTAGCTCGGTGAAAGGAAGAGGGTCAGAGGATGCCCCACAGCTACGACACACGGCCTATGGAAAGGGGGGTCATTAACTGGCAGTTTGTTACCCAGAATGCAACAGTCATCATGCTTTAAAGGGATTGGCAGAAAATGGCACAGTGGGGAGCACCATGTTGTCGGCAAGTCAGGAAGAAAAGGAGACTTTTGACAATGTCATTATAGTTCTTTTGTACAGGGGATGCTAGGCGTTGGCTAACTAAATTTATTGGCTAACTAAATTTATTAGCACCATCCCAGCTTCCCCTTACCTGCTCATACAGCGTCATTGCGAACTTCTGATGCGTGATACAGGACTTAGATGTGCAGGCGTCAGGCTCGGAGTCCGGTGCGATGTGCAGGTGGATTCTCTCCAGAATATTCTCCTGTTTAGGCCGATATCAGTGCAAGATGTGAGACACTCAAAATACCCTTTGTGAGGATCCTCTTTCACAAATCTGGTGTGCCTGGGGGCCACGCTGTGGTCATAAGCATATAGAGCGCTTGGCAGGTGGGCGGACTGACCAAACACCGGCATATCTGCATCATATCTGCATATCACCGCCTTCTCAGAACTGTGGGAGTTACATACAACACGTATTTCATGTGTCTGACTCACAACAGCTGAAGATTTTTTTTTTCCCCATCTTTATGCCTATCAAAAGCATTTCAGTTTTTACTCATCTCTCCCAGTCCAGTTCTCCTCATCATGTAACACAAACAGAGACCATAACAGATAATCACAAGCAGCAGGGTTGTAGAGGATCGACCAAAAGAGAGGAATGTGATATTTCACCTCGGCAGTAATCATCCTGTAGGACAGGCAGCTGGGAAATACAGGTGTCGCGTTTGTGTCGAGATGAAAAGTTACGTAAGGTCACCTCAAGCGGGAAATTTCTTTGGATCTTCTAGGAAGATCTCTCAGGTAAGACTGGACAAAGGGGCTGGTTTGCAACAGGAAGCCAGAATAAGCTACCTTAGGCAAAAAATATTTGAGAAGGAAAATCCTCTGATGTGCTATGGAGGCGTGCTATTCTTTACTTCCCCTGCGATATCTACCCCACAGGTGACTGGTCATGTGTTCCTGCCCTAAGGTACACGACGTTCCTCAGATTTTGATATGAATCCCCTGCAAGGCAGGGAAGCAAAGTATCACAGGTCTAAAACACAGAAACTTAGATAAGGTCACAGAACCAAAGCAGGTTTATAAAACATTCACGGAACTCCCAGAACTACTGATTTTTTACTACAGAATAATAGCCATAATTTTTACACTATGCCAGTGGACATTGGTCCAATATTCCTTCAGCAATCGAGGCCAAACTGATAAGCCTGTAAAGGCAACATGCATATGTACAGTATGGGGTAATGTCCCTAACGCTACTGTACAGACAGCAGGCTAAACAGACAGACAGCAATTTAACATGCTATGTTTAGATTGTATCTCAGTATTTTCATTTTACCGATATTCCTTCTTTTAACTAAGTTTAGATTCATTGATTGGCGACCCACCCTCCCACCTTTCACTGAAATGGACACAGCAGCAAGGTTACCATGGATGTGGTAAAACCTTCATCTGCTAATTAACAGCCGGGGGGGGGGGGTGGCTGAATAACCCTTTGTTAAGACAAGTGTTAATCCATACAGGTACCTGAGTCTACAAGACTACATCAGGGAGAACGACTTCACGTGAGAAAATTTACCATTACCAAAAAAAGAAAGAAAGAATAAAAAAAAATAATAAATGATAATTATATGTTGACAAAGTTTAACTACTTGGCAGGCACCGCTCTACCTACAAATCCGGGGAAGAATTTGCCCTGTGGGAGCTCTACAATAGTATAGAAACGTATAATTGGGGACACATGGGCCCTGAAAGGAAATACAGCAGGGAGTCGGCCCCCCAACCCCCCCCGCGCCGTACGCCTCTGCCGTCGGCCAAGTCAGCCACAACAAAACGTAAAACAGCATGACCAGGTTTTACACTTTCTTTCTTACTTTTTGACAAATTGTAACATCTGCAAACTGTGCCTTTTCTACAAAGGGGCATAGCTAGAAATTCTGGTACCCCAGACAAAACGCCGCCTTGCCCCAGGGGCAGCGGAAAGTGGGGGATAGTCAGATGGAGTCCGAAAAATGTGGAATATAACTGAATTGTAAAATATTATTGTTTATAATTTTGTGCATTCAAGGGCCCCTGAATCTTCCCGGGTATCCATGCCCCTCTGACACCTCTGGGTAGGGCCCCTGTAAAATACTGGGCCCCTGAATCTGCCCGGGTATCCATGCCCCTCTGACACCCCTGGGTAGGGCCCCTGTAAAGTGCTGGGCCCCTGAATCTGCCCGGGTATCCATGCCCTGTTTCTGTAAGCATTAAGAAGACAGTTATACCCCATGACTCAGGATACTTTGAATAGACATTGGACTGAGTTTTGATCTTAATGTATTCAAAGGTATTAAATGACATATTAAAAGCATGAGGCTACCACAGTTGCATTAAGAAAGAGATTGTAGTTACATAAGCGACTACAGTCACTTTGTAAAGGAGGTCTATCCTACGCTCCAACTCTACCAAGGCTTTCATCTGGCTAACTCCTGGCAGCTCTTGGGTCACGGCAGGGTCACGGCCCCCCGGCGGGCTCACTCACGAAGCACTCGGCCGCGTCATCCATGAATCCCAGCTGGAAGCGCTGCTCGTCCTTGAAGGTCTCGGCCAGGGCGAGCCGCAAGTTGTCGGAGGGCAGGGCGCGATCCCGGCTGTTTTGGAACTGCACGAAGATGTTCTAGGGGTCGTGCACAGGCCAGACACCGGGGGTTGTGGGTGGAGGGTGGGCAAAACACAAGAAAGGCACGGTGAGGATGATAAGAGCTGAATTTCACCAGCCGATGACATGAAGTTCCTACTCCCTCCCAGCCCGATGGCGCTAAGGGGACCTACCTTTAGAGAACAGAAAATGCAGGCCCCCCCCAGACAGAAGTGCCCAGAGAGCTGTCTCAGGCTACGTCTGAAGATGTCCAGCTGCCATAACACCTGGAAAGGAACAGGGGAGATGCTGCAGTCAGCCACTCGCAGGTCTAGTCCCAACTAGGCTGCTGGTTAAAGCCAGATGACGGCAGAGGTCCCCCGAGGCACAGCCGGCTCGGGTGACACGGCCTCATAGCTCCCGAACAGGTGTCAACACAGAAAGAAGCACAAAGCATTCCCTCCCTGTGATGCAGCCAAGGGTGGAGCCCTAAGGTTTAGAAGAGTGCTAGAAAGTGCCCCCCCTACTGGAGATAAGCTGAGAGTACGGCGACCCAGGCTCCAGCCTCGGTCTCAAAGAACGCACTGTTCAGTCACCTCACCAGGCCAAGAGACACAAATAGTGCTGATTTCATCTTTACTTAATTCTCTCATCACTATTATGCCTCAGGCAAAGGCCAGAACCAACATACAAACATTACTTCAGTACTTCTAGAAAGCACCATGGTGCGTCATCGTTAAACAAATATACAGCGCACTGAACTAATATTAGACATGCAGTTTTATACCAGCTAATCTACCAAAACATTGTAGAACTGGATACAGATTACTGCTGTTAAAGCGGCTAATAATTTGAAGATCAGGCCCATTGCTAAAAATCATTACAGCCAATTCCAATGTTAGTGAAACAACGCCAGACTGCCAACCAGCAAATAGGAAAGGTGGAATCAGAACGGGCTAAAGAAATAAACATCAAACAAACAAATCTCCACCTACCTACTTTGTTAGAGAACAAATATAAAAAACAGCTAATGAAAAGTTTTCCTTGTCTCATGGGCTGTGCAGTCAGTAAAACAAAAGGCTAATTTCCCCAAATATTAAACCTAAAGTTAATGTAATAATTTGCTGTCTAACTTAATTAATGTCATGGTAGAAGATGCTACAGTCACATTTTTAAGACTTCTATGACATCAGGACAAAAAAGGGTGAATTAAAAACAAAAAGTTACAGCTGAAACACACCCCTAAACCCACCTTAAAATGTGCATCCCATAAACCCCCCGAGTCACGTGACGTTTGTTAGTTAATCGAGTTTTCATGTCATGCCAGTAGCTAGGACAAAATTCAATGCCAAAACTTAGGCTGCATAACCAAGATTAAATTATTTCAAAGTAAATAACCTAACAAAGTATAAACACTTAAAACACAGATGGCGATAACGACATTCTAAATTAAGTTCTGTACATTGGCTTTTGTTTAAAAAAAGAAAATAATATAACTGCCTCTGGTTTAGCTTAGTAAAAACACCTTGCAAAGTAGTGACTGTACAAAACGTTTCCCCAATAGATTTAAAGGAGCAACAATGCGTAAAATCTGCTTAAGTGCCAAAGGGCTTTCGTCATGTGACACAAGGTCCGCGGCTCACCTGCACGGCACTGTTGAGGAAGCAGCTGTTCTGGCCCGGCTCATTCAGTAAGCCCTTAGTAGGGGCCAGGGACAGCATGCTGCCAGGCTGGTAGGACTTCCCCAGGTTCCCGGCCGGCCTCTTGAAGAACTTGACCCATGCCATTGGAGCAGAGCTTTGTCGGTGCGCGTGTGCAATTCTGAGGTATGCTGGGAGCAGCCAGCGGGCGCGCAAAATAGGAGCGACAAGATGCCGGGTTCCAGACGGGCCTCGTCCGGAAAGAAGACACTCGCGATCCGCTGCTGGCCGGCCGTCTGGCAGCACATCCGCTTCTAGGGCGCGAGTCCCAGTTTATGGGGGACAGGATTCCGACATTCCCCTTTGGAAATGGCTAAGGGCGCGGCTCTTATAAAATGCCACAAAATGCAGGAAAAAAAAAAAAAAAAACAGCTGGTGGTAGGGATGCGTTTTGTAACCCGAAAAAGAACTTTGGCAAGTGTAGACGTTACTCAAGGAGTTCAAGTGGCTGCACTGGCCTCCCCGACTACCATTTCCTGTCCGAGGCAGGAGTGAGAGTGCCCCCTAGAGGTGGCCACCCCTCCAATGCAACAGCGAGTAATGCAAAGGATCGGGCTCATCCATAGGGCAGGTCTGAAGCAGGTATTCTGAGCAGAGGACATCAGTGAGGCCTGATCAATCTATGGGAGAAAGAAAGGACAAATCAATCGCATTCCACCCAACCATTTAAATAAAAAAGAACTGGCTGACTGGCACGTGGATACACACTAGAGCTGTTGACCTCAAGTAAAAAAAAAAAAACAATTTCAGTGACCCAGGCATAAACAATATTCCCAACGATATAAATCACTTAAGAAGGCACTCAAAAAATTTCCATAAACATCTTACAGCAAATCTGAAATTCTAATTTTTATGCTTAGAGCTTCAACTAATCTCCAACCTTGTCTACACATGTGTAAGAGCAATGCAAAAGAAGTTCAGTGTACATAACGTACTCATCAACGGACTAGACAAGTCTACACTTAGCAGCAAATACTCGTAATCGACGGTCATGCTGTAACAAGCATCACCGGTAATCCCGCGCCATCACAGAATATCCACCGCATGCTCGTTTATTTACTTATTTTTTTAAATATCCCAGAGCACTTTACATGTAAACACATAAACATACAGCATGTGGCTTACGCAGCAAACAAAGACACTTTAGGTTAGACCAGCGGGGTAGAATCTACGGTGGCAGGTAAAATGGGCGCCCGGACCTCTGGCACAGAGAAGCAGAACTTAAGGTAGGGAGCCGGGCATAACCGATACATCAGCTGCCAATCAAATCCATTATTAAGCCGATTAGTAGTGACCACAGATGTACTGGCAGGAAAACCGACTCATTAGGCGCCAATAAAGAGCTTCTTACTGTGGAGATAATACAGAGAAAATGTTTCCTACACAAGACACTCTTGGGATTATTAGTGTTACCGTTCAGCCTAGGATTGAGAAGCAATGGGATTGTAGTTATATATGGTAAATAATGAAGCCATTTTGTTGAAAGTTTTACTTACAGAATTTAGACATATGCAGCACGACAGACGGACAACCAACCTTGGACATAGATTCCACCAAAACAAATAAAACCCTACATCAAATTAAACATCCCAACTCTCTACCTTTCCTGCATCAAATGAAGAAGGAATGCTCTATAAAGCCCACACACTACACTTAACACCAAAACAAATCCCAAAAACAGAACCCGGCCGTCAACATATCAAAGTCGACTGTCTTCCACAGCACTAAGGTTATGTCGTTAGTCTGTCTTGGGTCTAGAGTAGCTTTTACTGGCATGCTAATAGGACAGAACAGAACACATAGTATCATTCCTTTTCACAATGGACCAGTCAGACCCAACTTGACCCCATACTTCTGGAGTCAATGAGCATCTTGAGGAATATATGCCATTTGTCCTGAACCGGCCTACAGGCACACTAGGGCTGAGTAAGTCTGACACCAACAGCCACAGGCAAAAACTAGAAGAGAAGAAAAAAACTAAAAAATATCTGGCAAGTGAATACAGCAGGTATCATCTAGAATATGTTACATGGGACCCTTGGGCCTGTATTACCTGATTCTTGACAAGTGGCTATTCCCACATGTATTAAAAAACATCTTCTTACCACTCCTCTGTGGACCAATACCCATGCACCTTTAGGCATTTGAATTTGTACCAATTGATATTCAATACGCAAAATTAAAAAAATTTAAAAGTTCAATATCTAATAAAGCCAATAAAATATTTATTAATATGCTGACTTGTAAGTGTATGCAGTTTACAGGGCAGTTCAGTCCTCAAACACGGAAGATGTGCGAGAGATTTATATAAAATGGGTTGAACAAAATTGAGTCAACACTTATAATCGTTGAATTAAAACAATGACCATAACCATTAGCTTAAAGAAACGTAATCTTGCCGGCTTTTCGGATTTAAAGTAAGCTGCAAGACACGCAAAAGCATTCGGCTTGAGCTTGCAATGCTTCCGAATAATCTGTAAACGAGGAATGACGTAGCGTAACAGTTAATTCACAGATGTGTCCACTTCTCATTGCTACCGTTTTTTTTTTGTTACAGTTGCTCACAACCTGCTCTTCCTCTGGTTCCTTTCAAACTGAAAATTCCTGCTAATTTTCTGCTAATTTTACCATCGCGCTTACTGCTGGGAGATTTCTTCCTGGTGCCTGTGAGCCGCGGCCCCCTGCTGATCCCGGTGAGGGGCCCGGTAAGGAACACCCAACAGCACAACAGTACTGGTGACAGTGACTCGGCAAAACAGAAACAAGTAGGATCCTTAATCAAAGCAGCCAAGATACCAGTAGGATACACTACACCTACAGCATACCAAGGCAGTGCGAGTAATGATAAGGATGTAGGTTAAGAAGCTGCGAAATCCATTACCCAATACTGCACTCATTAACGGTATTTTTCTAAGCAACAACTGGGAATTTTCACAGAAAACTGTCAGAAAACATTGGAATTATTGATCCAGTTGTTTTCTTCAGCTCATTCTATATAAATCTCCTGCACATCTTCCATGTTTGAGGACTGAACTGCCCTCTAACAAAACTGCACACAATCCACAGCAAGCAACATTAACATTCACGGTCACTTATGCCGCGTGTTCTCCTGCAACGAATATATCACTTCAGATCCAAACTGACCTAGTCCTCTGTCTCCCTCTGTCAGCTCGACAGCAGATCAGTGCTTAACAACAAATAATGCGTTCACTGAATGGAAGTCTAATATTCTTGATCCAATAAAGTAACTTCATCCTTAACCCATAACTTAATCATGACGAGACAGCAATGAGGTAACAAAAACGAGTATAACAGCATGTCTTCACTGGCATCCAAAGAATCCTTCGCCGAGCTGAGAGAACAGCCACTCAGGCTTGAACGCCACAACGAAATAGGAGAACCGGCTCTCTGTCACGACCAGGCCGCATAGTTCAAACAAAATGTTTACACTTTAGTCCTGAGAAAGACTTTCAGAAGCTCCCAGCATGCTCCAGCCCTCAGTGACCCTTCGTGCCAATAGAATTCCAAAGCCAACACCCCCAAGCCTTGTGTCAAGTCAGGACTGGCCGAGAGGTGCGCCATGGTGGACATTAGTCACCCCCATCACCTTGCACACCACATCCTCCTGCCTAGTCACCTTTCGCCTGCTAAACACCCAAGTCCATTAATTGTTCATGCAACACAAAACACCCATTACCCACATGAGAAAAAGCCACCTCCAGAAGCATGTCAGAGCTGATGCAGGGGAAAAATGACTCCAAGTTTAATTAGTGACACAGGACACTAGAAGAGGAGCCGTGTTCTCATCCAGCAACATCTAAGAGGTCATGGTGACACTAGGCACCAAATTCACTTCATCCAACCATCCCTAATACGGCGCCATTCAGTAACGACATCAAAAATAAAATCGCAAGGTTGGCTAGCACTCACATGCAAGCAGATTTACTAAACAAAGAATTGAAGTTACAATAAATTAATCAAGTGGGGCCCTTTTGCTTGGATATAATTACCTGACCCATTATAGCATTAGATTTCAGGGGAGGTTATTAACCCGTCACGGACTGGGTGGGGGGCTGGGGCACAGATATAACTGTGCATCAGGCTCTGGTTGAAGTGCTTTTTAATTAACTGTCCAGCTCCTATTAGAGTGGTCCTGTGTACGTAGGACCCCATTTGTTCCCACTGCTGCAAAATTATAGAACAGAAGTAATTCCAAGGGACAGAAAAAGTCATATCTGGATATGCCTGGTCACCACCACATCTGCTCAGAACAACTGCTCGTTTCATCTGGGCAATACTGTGCACCCGTTATCTGGGCCAATCCCACAGGCTGCTCCCCGGCAGCCGAAACCTATTATGTCACAGAGGCCCGGAGTGACCCGAGGAGCACCTCACCCTTCCGCGGCGGTCAGGAGCGGGGGGGCAGCCGGCAGCTTTCGCCCAACTGTTCATCTCGCGGTCTCGGCGATCTCAGGGCATTCGGCTGACGGGGGTGCCAGTTAAGAGATCAGACAGAGCGCGACAGGTAGACAGGGCAGCAATGTAAACGAGAAACATTCATAGTCGGCCCACAGTTTCCCTGACATCATCTCACTTAGCATCACATCCTTGAAGCAACGCAGGACTCTTATTCGTCGGTGAGCGAAACCCGCCGCGTCAAATTCCGACTTCCTTCAAAGGGTGGGGAGTACACAGGAAAGGACGGCGAGAGTTTATACAAGGCTGAGCGATGAAGCCATGCTTTACTGCGCGACTGCGGGGAGCGCACGTCAGTCCACCGCTCCGGGGTCCAACAGCGGGCATCCGCTCCACGGCCCGACCTGACCCCGGCCTGCCTCTGCCATCCAGCAGATTATTCATGAACACTACACAAAACCAAAAGCCGTTGAGGTGTATTAAGCGTCGGCCAAGAAAAGCAACGACTTGGGAATGATCCCCCCCACCCCACCCCCCTTGGGGGGGGAGGGGGGGGGGGTGCTTTAAGCCAACCCATGAATTTGTCGACAGGAAGCTGAAGCGTGGCCCTCAAGACTTCCTTTATTGCCTTCCTTTTCCAAGCGCGTTTTAATAGGCAGCGCTGATGTAAATGCAGAGTCTCTGGCACAGACACACTCACTCAGCCCGGGTACATCGAAGCCATTTGTAACGACAAGTCACTGCTATGCTGGCTAGTGTCCGGTCCTGGAGCTCTTTAGCCGATCAAAAAAAAGGTCACACTGTGCCAGATCACACTCTGTTCTTCCCCCGCAGCCCAGGCTAAGTGCTCGTCCTTTCCTACATTAGGTGCTGGGGTAAAATTCATTTCCGACGGCAGAGCGAAACTGCGAGGATACGTGGGCCTGCTCGAAGCAAGGGGAGGGAAAAATCCACAGCTAATACATTACTACACAATGCTCTGGGGGTGGGGGGGGGGGAGAGAGAAGGTTATAGTGCTTTGTTTTTTAGAAAGTATCCCCAGACATACTCTAGAAAGTTATTTAAGTGCTTAAAAAAAATGCTAATTTTGACACATTTAACAGTTTATGTAAAATGAACAAAAATAAGTCGGGATACATTTTGTTCAGACACCAGCGAAAGAAGGTATTTGGTACAACCTGTTGGTAAAAATATCTTATCTATTCACAATATTTTCAAAAAAGCCCGTCTTGCTCAGTGCAAGGAAATGACTATTATTCTGATTAACTAACCAGTTCTCTGCCCTTTGTAGGCTAATAAACATTTCCTGCCGCCAGTGATAAAGAGTGCACGTTCAAACCTGGCGACGGCTCCTCCCCGCCTTCTGAAAATAAGATCAGAGCCAGAGGATCGCGCTGGAATTCAACAGGTTTGGCAGCTTTTCTGAGAAACAGCCGAAGCAGATCAGCACGGGGCCGCGGCTTTCGTTCCGGTCCAGAAGTCCGAGCACGCTGACTCAAAGGACACAGTCCTTTCATAAACAGCCACATACCATTGATCCTGCCATCTTCTGTAACCGCTTATCCAGGACATGGCCGCAGGAAGCCTGGAACTTATCCCGGCAACCAGGACAGGAGAGGGGACACCCTGGGCATGCGCCGGGTTAACACAAATTAACACTTTTTAAAACTACTTTACAGATCAGCAATGCTATTTAATAAGTGCCATCAAGCTGCATTTGCGCCTATTCTTCCTGCCGGAGTGGCAGCCCTTTGACACTGCGGTGTCAGTTTGCATCCAGATTGATGACTGTGGTGACACCCAGTAACAGCGACACCAGGATCTGCAGCTGAGAAAGCAACGGGCATCGGAATAACGTGACAAAGGCGCGTGCGCTCCGGAACACAACACCCATCCTACACGGGACCCGCTGCGAAGGCGCTCTGATGGTCAGGACTTTCGGAGTTTTCAGTTTCATACCGGTCAAAGGCCCTGCACGAGTTTCGCCGGGAGCCAGCTTCCTAAAAGGTTTACAGACGTGAGATAAACGCAAATATCTAGGACTATAAATATCATTTCTAACTTTGTCGACGTAATATCGGCAGGACTATTTCCAAGCTTACCCAAAGCGAACTCTGTTTAACTAGATTCCACCCACCGACAATGCGCGGCGTGAAGGGGCCAAACGGGGACAGAGGGGACAGCACGTGGCCTCCTTCATAGAGAAGGCTGCCTGCTCTGCACTTCAAAAGCTGTCTTTTAGTCAAAGGAGGAGGAAAATCACTCCTGAAGTTACCGTTTGAGATATTGGAACTGATGAACTTGACTGTGATAACAAGAAAAATCAGCTTCAAAAGTATAATCTGGAAGGCTCACAGTCTAATAACCCGAAGAAAATAAGGCATATTGCTGGAGGCTGCTAATTTTCCTCACGATATATAACGGAATATAAAACAGCAAACAGTTTTTACAGTAGATATCCTTCCTGATTTCAATAAAAGTCCCACCTCTCTGAAACCACCTCCTGAGAAATAACCATAAGAGGAAGAAAACCTCACAACGACAAAGGACCTTTTAGAAAGTCAGGCTGTGATTAAAGAAAACAAGCCGCTGTATGAGTAACCTGTGTGTAGCTGGGGGGGGGGGGGGGGGGGGGGGTGGAAGACAGGCGGGAGGGGGGGGTCTGAGGGTGGGGCGTGTGGGGGGGGGGGGCGGGCCCCCCGGGGCGGCGGGGGGGGGC
>JAODKM010000016.1:9579878-9600195 GCA_026780845.1 Petrocephalus sullivani | reverse complement strand
GCGGCAGTATAGAGGGGGCGGGAGAGGAGGGGGGGAGGGGGGGGGGGGGGGGGGGGGGGGGGGGGGGGGGGGGGGGGGGGGGGGGGGGGGGGGTCTGATGACTAAGCCATGACAGTGCTTCTAACGTTCCGCAGTAATGGCCGTGTGCAGCGGTCCCTTAGGGCCTGAGGCAGGTCGCTCGGTGACAGAGAGGTGGCAGCTTCCTGCAGGCTTCCTGTGGGGCTTCCTGCAGGGCTTCCGGTCGCCCGGGCGCACTCCAGCATGCGCCCACAGGAACCTGGCTTACAAGGCAGGATCACAAAGTCGCGGAGAGCGACAGAGTCCCAACGTTTATTTGGTGGGGGGGGATATACTGGAACACCTCATTCTGCCAGCACAATCGAAACCTTTTTCCTCTCCCAAATAACACATCCCTCCCAGTTTCCCAGGGCCTTACTAATAAATTTCGAGGCCTGTAGCATGACCCAAACACTCCCACCATTGATATTGATGAAGTAGGTCAAAGGTTAACTGCCTTTACAGAGGACAACTTTGGGGTTTAAGAATTATCAAATTATGTAACAGGTTATGTAACAATGGAGCATCACTGAAAGATATTAAACAAGGTCACATGCATTTTTATATAGTTATACGCAATGCACAATGCCTGTGTATCACCGTAAACATATCTACGTCTCATAGACAGATCTACAAAAGAAAAGAAAAAAAATACAAGGAAGGGACAATGTTTCACTTCACTGTGTGTCATGTACATGTGACTTGACTACTAAAAGTATATACAATGTAAGTAAGGTATTTGATTTGGAAGGAGCAGTACAGCGGAGTACTCCGGTTGATGGGCACTCCCCAAAACATGCTCCCTCCCAGCTCCCTAAAATGTGGACTGTCTGCGGGTCCCCGAGGACCGGGCTGGGAAACACTGGCATAGAGAAAACGGCACCACGCACAGGAAGGAATCACCAGAGTGAGGCAGAGTGACATCCTGTGGGTATGCCAGGGTCCACACAGGCCAGGCTCAGTCAGGGCAGCAAACGACTCTCTTAAATTCACAAAGCACGTCACTGGTGTCAAATACGCATGCCCCCATTCTACTAAACGGCTGACCCACTTTCGTCAGGAGCTACGTTTACAGGCTGAGTCAATACCAGGCGTAATAGCAGGTTTCTCTACATGCCTTGGGCTCCCAGGGGGTTCAGGAAACATCAGCGCTCACTGTCCTGAAGAGACGCCATCTATCCCCAAAGATGCCGGCCCACCACTAGCAGATTTTCAGCCTTACTTGTATAAACTTACTCTATCTGAAGGAGCATTCTTAAAATCTACATATTTTTCCAGTTAAAATTAATTCTGAGGTTTTTCCCAGTTTGCCAAAATACAGTATTATGTACAACAGGGAAATTCTGCAGTAATTAAAATGACACTACTGTCCATTTACTGTATAATCAACCTTGAACATAGAGTAGGAATACCAACACATGTACTTTACGCTGCCTGGCATATTAATAAACTCAGCCTCTGGCCATCAGTGTTCAAATAATGTTATAAACAATTACTTAAGATGACTTTTAAGAGGTAAAAGTATTTCATGTAAAATTATAACTGTACCAAACAATTCTGACATTTACTGAAGTAGCACCTTAAAGAGCTGCCCGATCAGTACTCCGGAGGTGTTATGTACACAAGATCTCGGTGGGACAGTAATAACTCCCATTTTATTAACACATGACGGATATTTTGCAACAGTAAATTTTAACTGGTCCACCGTGACAAAGTCCTAAGAGATTTGAGACTAAACTTCAGTTACTTCCTGTTTCTACTTGCAACGGGGAAAAAACACACAAAACAAACACATAAACAGAATAAATACACACTCAAAATTTTCAGCCGTTCACTTTAGTTATAACGACGGGATTCGAGTCGATTGCCCCCTTTGGCCATACACATTCTGCTCGGTTAAAATTCGCTTATTTTTACTTCGGAGTAAATCAGGGTTACTTTCCAAACAACAACAACATTGTAGCACTGACATGATTAAAAATTACCACCGTATCCAACAGAATACATCGCCCCAAAATACACCCCTCACTCCCGGTGCCCTATCCGCGACCGAAAGTGGCAGGAAAGGGCGCCCGGACCCGCTTACACACGCTGCCGGCCGCCGTTCCGGCTTCTGTCCGTATCAAAGCGCTCGGATCCGGACTCCGACATCCTCCTTCCCGCAGCGTCCGCGGAGACGCGGGTATTATCCCAGGCGCACTCCTATACAGCGAAGCGCAGAAATGACGCGCACTGCTGCGCTGCCGTGTCGCCACCTGCTTCCAAGTGCTGCGCCGAATCTGCCTTCCTTAAGAAGGCACGCCGCGCACTTTAAATCAGTTATTAGGCGTGCAAAAGTGTGTAAATATATATGTGCGTGTGTTAAAGTTCCGGCGTGGCGTTAATGCGCGGACTTCCTCGGCGTACCTGTAACTCAGGTAGGTCTGCGCCACATGCGCGCTGCGGCGCTCCGGCAAAATGGCGAGGCAGGGGAGGAAAAAAAAAAAGTTCGGACGGGCACTGGCCGGACCGGCCCAAATAAAGTCCGGCGTTTCGCTGCTCCGGAGCTGTCAGCCGGAGGAGATCCAGAGAGTGCGCGGCGTGGGAGACCGCGGACCCTCCACCGGCTGCCCCGTAAAGAAGCGGAGAAGTTTACGTGCGGCGCAACAGATGAAAGGCGCCGGGCGCCGGGCGCGACATTGTATCCGGCGGCGTGTCCCCGCTGAGCGGCTTCCCCGGAGCTGCCGGTCCGAGCGGCGCTGGAGAGTCGCGATCTGCCCCCAGACACCTGAAATACTGGATTAGTGATGTTTTTCCTACCCGAGAGGTCAAACCCCGCCTCCGGTGTACAGTATTTACTGCGGGCTGCGCACCCACATTAAAAGTGACCGTGCAGGCAGGGAGGGGTCACACCCCGCACCCCCCGCTTCTCGCTCCTCTTTCCTCTTTCGCAGATCACGCTTTTCAGGAACGCTCCGGCATGCGTGCGCCCAGGTAGCGCCGATTCCGCCTCGGCTCGGTTTCAGGTGCGCGGCGACGGGGAGAAACCGAAACCCGGCCGCCCGGCGTTTCGTAAGCCCCCGCGCCGCGTTTAGCCTGCTCCTGCTGTGAAAAGCATTCCCAGTGGCCTTAATGTGGATCTCATGGATTAGCAAGTGATTATTGGTTTTTATTGTAAAGACAGAATAAACTGGTAAACTGGATTCCAACAGACAAATTCGGCTGTCATACATTGACTCCCCCGCTCCCCCGGCCACCTATAAATAATCTTTATAGTACAGAAAGCCCTGATTCCTCCGAAATACACACACACATCTACTGCGCACTCCTGCCAATTATTAACTTGACTTTAACTTTGACACCAGTGCGAAAAACAAAGCAGATGAATTGGGCCCAACGCGTAAGCTGCAATTCGTAAATTCCTGGAATCACAATTGTTGCGTAGAGTTTTCAACAAGAAAAAAAAAGATGTATTTATAAAAGATTAAATGGATGACGACACAATAACAGGTGATGCGGGCTGGGAGGGGGCGTGGCTAAGCGCACATAAGCAGAATATCTCACTTATAATGTGATTTCCTGCTGCGCCCCTCGGGAAGAAGCGGGACGATTTCCCGCTGCTTCCTGTAAGTGCACATGCATGCAATCCCAATAAAAAAATACGCCACGTCAAAATATAATCGTTCACTCATTCTATTATGTGACCTTCTAAATACTTGATATTGTAGAAGTCACCCTAAAATTAATAGGCACCTAATTTAAGCCTGAGGTAAAATAAGTGCGGTTATGCCTCTAATGTCTCCATTCCAAATTGTTGTAATTATGAAGATTCCAGCTTTACTACTAAGATATGTTCCTAGCCAATCTGCAGATAATGAATTGTTTTTAAGCATATTCCCCTGGAGGGCACATCAGCTGTGTCCCTCCCCTAATCCTCCCACTACTACTCTGTGCCTTTATTTTCCAAGATCAACAATCTTAATTTTATTAGTCGACTATTGAAAGATTACCAGGCTGAAGTATATCCCTGCATTCTTAACTCTCAGCGGGACAAGGAGATCGTACAGTGTCGTCCGAGATAACAGATTCGAGATCTGTCAAACAAAAAGAAATGCTGGTAAGTCGAAGAGGAGAGCCCACTGTCCCGTGAAAGAGGCCAAGGTTTTCCTTAGGAAGTGCTTAAAAGATGCACAGAGAGAGAAAAAAAACAACAATGGCCTTTTTCTTCAAAAGTGCATCTCAAAGCCAATAGGTCCTGCTCCCACTTAATGTCTGAAAGTGCTTGAATAGCATGTAGCGAATTTTATGCGACATAAACGTTAAGAATCTGAAAGGCAGCCATGTCTCATGGTAGCGTATCAACGTTGCTGAAAGACCTCAATGTGTCCAGCCCAGATTCTAGACTGCTTGGCCTGCAGGGTATTTTTCCTCATTCTAATGCAGTCTTACGGTATTATAGGATACTTTGTGGAACGCATTATGCTGTTTACTCTTGCTTTCAGTCGACCTCCACCACTAACGGAATAGAAGCCTAAAGATTTCATTTAATAATTAAACTTACATACACACAGCTGTCAGTTCAAGTTTACAGGCTATTTTTTTCTGTTTCAAAGAATCCCACATTGTAGGAAACAGATCAATGTACTTGTCATGAAGTAGTAAAGTATGTTTTGGAGCGGAAATTCAAGTTCTCCCTAACTCCCCAGATCCATGCATGAGTCATTGGGCTCACAAGGAGAGAGGAAATAGTCAACAGTTACATACTGCAGGAACTGTTAGGCTACCCCACCATGGTCCACAAAAGAATGTAACAATAAGTAATTTCACGTTATTAACAAATGAAACTAGAAGAATGTATAAGCAGTTCATATAGCAGCATGTCGATGTACAGCTGACCTCTGTTATATTATGTATGTTGTCTCACATCTGGTCTCTAGGGGTCACTGTGCAAGTCTACTGGCGGAAATATCAGGCTGCCCTCCACTCCATTTCCTGGTTTTTGTGTGGGATTCAGGATTGCATTAAGGGTATTAAGTGCACCTGTGCAACAGTGCCTAGGGGGACCTCAGAGCCACCATCATGTTTTATTAAAAAAAAAGCAATTGCTGGCATATTTTGCAAGGTAACTAAGTAAGGTAACCCACTAAGTAGCTGACGTCTGTCCATCTGGGTCTGAGATAGCTAACTAGCATTAAAACTAACGAGCGACATGCACACCCTACACACCCTACGTATGACATCACGTCAGTAAGAAAAACAGAGCTGATCACATTAACTTGTTAAAAGGCATCTGTGAATGGGTTGGTAGGGGGGGGGACTGTTGCACTGCTTGGTGCCCCCCCAAAGACGTAGTGCCCCCGGGCATGTGTCGAATGCCCATGTGGTTTA
Source organism: Petrocephalus sullivani (assembly GCA_026780845.1). Lineage (NCBI taxonomy): Eukaryota > Metazoa > Chordata > Actinopteri > Osteoglossiformes > Mormyridae > Petrocephalus > Petrocephalus sullivani. The sequence goes on along the minus strand of JAODKM010000016.1, from coordinate 9,594,771 downwards.
TCCGGCCTGGTTGGGATCCAGCAGTACTCGGAATCCCAGCAGGGTGGCCATAGTGCAGGGGTGGGCAATCTTATCCGCAAAGGGCCGGTGTGCATGCAGGTTTTCAGGGTAACCCTAAGGTCAGCTGTTCAAACCCAGGTGTGAGAATTCTTCAGCCAATCAGTTCTCTAATTAGTGATCTAGTTAGGGAGTTGCAGCGAAAACCTGCATACACACCGGCCCTTTGCGGATAAGATTGCCCACCCCTGCCATAGTGTCATAATCACATTATAGCTTATCTGCATTTTTAATTCAAGATACAGCAGCTAACATTGTGTTATTGCTCATGGCGCCGTTTGGAAGTGTGCAGTGTGGATGTGAAGAGGATGGATTTGTCTGGTTTTAACTGGAATTCCAAGGAGGCGAGGGGGGTAGGCCGTCCCTGCTTTTCTGAGGACGTTTCCCAACATGACGGGCCTCGGTATGTACACAGCTGTAGAGATGGATTCAATTGCAAAACACTTTTGTTTCCCCAGAACAAACAGACAACGCTATCGCATATGGCTGAAAGATGCGCCATGGGGCTTCTGAGACTAATATTTGTACTGGTATTTCTTATTGCTCTTGACCAAAACCCAGGCCGGAAAAGCAGAGGAACTTTATAATTAATGCTTTATGTGAGTCAAGAAGAGGCAAGAATGTGGATGTGGTGCACAGATGTCAGTGTGATGTCATGTGACACGTATTGCTTTGTGATGCATTTATACATAAAGGTAACAGGCATCTTGTAGACCTTCAGTGGCTACAAGAAATTCAGGTTCTTCCTTTAGAGCCGGACTGCTTTCTCCCCAGGAGCACCTCGTACAGGAAGTGCCTCTGTAATTAGGTAAGTAACCATCCTCAGTTATAGACGGCGCCGCTGGGGAATTAGTACGAGAGAAAAGGAGGCCGGAGCTTCTGTCCAGCCGAAGAGTGTGTCAGGTTACTGTCCATTTTTGTAGCAATTCCTTCCTCCCGTACCACCTTATCTCCAACACCAGATTACATTACACTTGTTTTGGAGGTAACAACAGACCAGAACCCTTGCAAGTCAGACCTGAATGTGTCACAGGTTCCTCACATGGGCCGTGTATAGAATGATGTGCTAAATAGTTACATTTGCATTTTAAAGAAGGATCTGATTTGTCCCTAGAAAGTTTTGTAGCAAATGAGATACTCATTTTGAGATGACAGCGTGACTGTATACAATATAATAACCTGTTTATGGATTTAAATGGGTATGAACCTGAATACTCAGTGTGAAATGTGTCATTTATTATTATACAATATTATTCTTTTTAGACTGCAAATTAATTGTATTAATTCTATGAAACAGATAGTGTCACCTAGGCCACCCTAAACCTACTGTTATTATTAGGTCATAAATCATGACACATGTAAGAATTGAAGCTCACATTACCCATGAATGATTTAAAATGATTCCAGCCATTCATCTTTACTTTCAACACCCTACTTAAGCCTCCTGCTCCACCCACCACCCTGCCTGCTCATCATTTAACCATGTCCTCCCCAAGAAGAAGCTACTGACAGCCAGTGTTCAGAACCCGTCATTCTCTTACAACCCCTGTCCACACGCAGTGGAGTGCCCCCTCCACAGCCCTGTCAGTAAGGATTTACTAGTGTCTAGTTGTGAGATCAGTACCCTTATCACCTATAGGTGCTCGCGTCAAGTTTAAGTGCCAGGTGCTGGTGGAACCGAGGCCCACGTTCTTTCTCGCCCTCCATGGCTAGCTATCGCTGTGATCTCTCCATCACATGAGAAGTCTCCTTTTGTTCCTCCTGTGTATTTCTTCAATGGGACACAAGCTAACTGATCACGTCTGGTCGGGAGAGTTTCTCTCAACTTTGAAGAACCATCTCCAGAAACACCTCAGCTAACTCATATATGTGTTGGTTGTGTTGCCTGCTGCCCACAAACCAAATCACCCCTTGGAGACAATCTAGTGTAGTCTAGTCTAGTCTAATGTAATGTAATGTAATGTAATGTAATCTAGTCTAGTCTCGTCTAGTCATATGTAATGTAATGCAATCTAGTCTAATCTAATTTAGTGTAGTCTAGTTTAGTCTAATCTAGTGTAGTCTAGTCTAATGTAATTTAATGTAATGAAATTTAATCTAGTATAGTCTAGTCTAGTCTAATGTAATATAATGCAATCTAGTCTAATCTAATCTGGTGTGGTCTAGTCTAATGTAATGTAATGCAACTTAATCTAGTCTAGTCAAATGTAGTCTAGTCTACTGTAATGTAATGCAACCTAATATAATCTGGCGTGGTCTAGTCTAGTCTAGTTTAAACATCCTGATCCTCGCCTGCTCTCTGTCATCATTGACTATTGCATTGTTGTGCTCTCAACACAAGATGCAGCTTTCTTATATTTTGCAAAATATTTTGTAGTCAAAACTAAATGCCCAGCCTTTGTTTGCTTTATGCTCTGATGGTGTTTTGTATAGCTATTGCCCAACCGTCTAGCACTTGTTCCTGGTGACTTCTTGGAACTTCTTTCCTACCAGCACTTGTACCTAAGTTAGGTCCTTGACAGCTCTATGCTTGTGATGAATTATCTGCCTCACCTGTATGTTGCTTTGGATAAAAGCATCTGCTATATGAATGAATATAAATGTAAAATGTAAATCTCCCAGTCATGTATCCAGGAGAGGGTCATGTTGGGGGGGCTGATGCTTATTCCAGGAAGCACATGGCATGAGGTAGTTGGACACCCTGGACCCAGCCCGGGAATTTTCCTGAGTCAAAACAAAGGGATTATTTAAAGAACCGACAGCAATTTAATAAACTAGAGTATCAGTCAGTTCTGTTTGCAGTAATTGTAGTAACAACTTCAGTTAATCTATGGTAACATATTCGTTCCCAGTAATCTCAGTAATTTCAGTTTTTTTAATTCCTCCAAAATCACTTATCACTGAGAAATTCAAGACCATCTCCACCAGTAAGAGAAGGTTACGCTTCCAGGCATTTGACGCAGCGTCTTAAAACGGCCGTGTTTCATGGAGAATTTGACGATTAAGTAGAGGTATTTAGCTGTTCCCTAAAATGCTCAAGAAACCTTGGTTTATTTGGAAACCCCGGCATGTTTTTAGCATTCCACTTTAGCCGCTCGTCCCGTTCCACCTCCACTGCCGCTCCCAGATCGACAGCTTCAGCCAGCTGAGATCTGTCTTTCTGAGGTCAGCCCCGCACAATAAGAAGCATGCCTGCTCTACCACGCTCAGAAATGTCCACCTGCTGAATTTCACACCAAGCACCTTTTCTATCAACGTAAAGTATAAAGTAGCCTTATATTTATTGATGGATAATCCTGTTCCTTCTCCGCTCCCTTAACCTAGGCACAGCTAAGCATAAGTATACTGTGCTGAAGGCCTTCAGTTTCCCATTTCAAAACGGCTGGTGGGATGATGGGGCATTTCTGATTAATTACCTTAATTACCCACCTGCGTCCCACATGGAAAAGTTTTTAAAAATAAAATAGAAAATGACTCTTATATGTTTTACCCAAATCAAATAAGCTCTTTATATGACACTCAAAATAAATATACAATCCATTTTAACGTAATGTGTCATTAAACATGTATGTCCCTTATTTATATAAAACACAGATGAAATTAATGTACCGTCAAACGTATAATCTTACATTCATGTACAATCCATATTAAATTAATGTATGATTAATCATATATGTCCTTTTTTCATGTAAAAAAGAACATATTATGTGCATGTTTTGTCAGTATTAGTTTTTATGCATAATTTTTTTAATTAACTCTGTTGAATCATGGACAGTGGGTCCACACAACCAGGATGAGTATTTTGAAAAGGAAACATCCTTTTTTGGACAATGCATTTACTTTGTGTTCTGAGAACATAACATGAATTTTCTCATGTCTGATTGCACCAGCTAAATGTGTATAGATGTTATATGGCTTTTATTAGAACTATTTAAAAGCGAGAAGAAACAGCAAGTAATAAACATGTGTTTCACGCTTGGTAAAATGTAAAGTTCAAGTAAATGTATTATATATTTCCTATTGGCTTTTCTTTTGAATGCCAAACATGTCAAGTGTGATTTTTGGTATGAATGTGGCCATAATCATATAAGAAAAAACACTGACTTGTAGTGAACATATAAAAACATCATGTGTTGTCATATATAATTGAAATAAAAATAATTAATAGCCTTATCGGCATGTGTTTTTTTCTGTTCAAGCCCAACCTCGGTCCTTGCATAAGGCCCTTAACCCCCAGCTCCCTGGACGCACCTCGAGGTGGCTGCCCTTCACAGTCAAGCTTGCTCTCATGGAAGTGAGAAGAAGACAATTTCCCCACGGTGATCAATAAAGTATCTCAAAATCAAATAAAAAAAATTATGAAACTTAAATTTTAAAATCTAAGCTGAGTATTACAATGCCAATCAGGGAAGAAGTTAGGATGACTCCAAAGGCCCCTGAGAGACAGGGGCCCTAAAAGCTTGGATGATAAATATAATTGGACCAGTCTGGGTTGAGGGCCCAATATCATATACTTTCAAGAGTCCAGAATCTCAAGTGGTAGCCCTAATTACAGTCTCAGTAAGACTGATCATTACAGTCCATGCTAACGGCACATGGACCAATTGTGCGGATCTGTCAGGCTCAGGGGGAGTGTCCTAAAGGTGGATGTCTAGGAATAATGTGGAAAGCAGGGTGATTATTTGGCCTGTCTGACAGGGACTTCATAAGCTCCGGTTAATCTCTCTCCCATTACTCAAGAGGGCTTGATAGTTGTGACATTCCCAGATAAAATTAGATCATTGCTTGTTTGTTGCACACAAATTACAATTAATGAATGGCCCCATATTTGGCTGCTTGTGTGACAAAACACAAATACTATTTTTGGACCGTGTTTTGGCCCAAACAGACTGCCATTCATGGACTGTTGATTTTCAGCACTGCTGTCTCACTACTTGGGCTATATATATATATATATATATATATATATATATATACACAGTGTGTGACAAAGAAGTTTGTGCAGTCAGCAGGTCTGGCCCATATGCTTGCAAAAGAGGGAGATTACAGTAATTAATACCAAAAAATAAAACTGGCACACAATGAAACTGAAAGGTGGGTTAATAACTTATAATGATTTTTTCTTAGCCTACAAATCAAGTGCGTTGTCAGACACATCGCAGACTTTTACTGGAATAATATATCCCTGTGTCATAAATACACACACAACACTGAAAACACCGTTATCTATTTATATGGACATTTTCAAACCAGCAGTGTCTACTTTAGATGCTGCATGACATGCTAAATATGACTTCCTGTTTTCGTCTAGATGCTGCATGCAGAACAGTTTTGTCATGGCTGATAGGACAGGCTGCATTTCCAGTTATTGTAGGCTTGTTGTGTTTAAACTCTTACCTGATGCTACACACAGATAAATGGTGCCACGTCACATTTGGGATGCAGGAGGAAAATGAGCCAATAAAATGTAAATGTTTCTTCAGGCCGAGTGCTGCCTTCTGTGGCTCCATTCAATATCCCATTTATTTTCCATTTGCAGTCCTGCAGGAATATGCTTATTCTGACCTTTTTGCAAATTGCACCTTTAAAAATAAGGAACATTCTCTCCCATTTCTCTCTCTCTCTCTCCCTCTCTCTCTCTCTCTCTTGCAGTTTCTCTGGAGGATGGACCATTACCCCCTGACTGATGTCTTCTTTGATAAACGAGCCTGGGAATGGACTATGTACACACTCGCCCTCGATGCATTTCCGCTAAGTAAACAGACAAATTGTGATACGCAAATGAGCTACACAGAGGGTAAGGCCTGTCAAGTCTAGCGTGCAAGTTAATTGTTAATAATTTTTTAATAAATACTATATGACCGATTTGTAATAAGCCAGGGTATTTCTCCATACGTGTACCCGGCTATACTCCTGTTCCTGTTTCATGTTCCATTGCCGAAGACCAGTTCCAATACTCAAGAACAGAGGTACAGAGGATGGTTAAAATCCCCAGATGTCGCTCTTGCCCCGCCCCAAATATAAAATGAGACCAATCCCACGATTCATTGTGTCCCAAGTTCATTCTTGCGAGGCAGGTTAGCAAGACCGGTCTTGCCAAGACCGCAAGTACGAGCTTAGCATTCTGGGAATTGAGAAACACCCCGTCAGCTGTTGTATTCAATGTCAGTACAAGTAAAAGGTGGGTAAGGATTAGGGGAAGCTGCCAGTAGTTCGGAGGGCTGCATGACACGGTGTTTACCTGCTATTGTGCTCATAGCTAATGCAGAGTAGGACTAAATCCAGACAGCCACCCCGGTAATAGGGATGAGCTCAAGGACACAACAGAAGCATAATATGGGGCACCAAAGAATTACAAATTAAATAAAGGGAAAGGTGGAGTCCTGTTAAATTCTTAGAATTACAATAGAATTACTTCTAATTAATTCTTAGAATTACAATCAAATGGCTGATGTGGATGCCTCTCTGAGCAAAGTGGTTACTCAGGAAGTGTAGGAATTATTGGGTATGCATGAATGAATGTTACATTTATATGGCCCTTTTCAAGTACAAGTGCAATACACAAAGCGCTTTATAGAACCAATGGGGAGCCACTTCACCCACCTGGATGACGCAACAGCAGCCATTCTGCTCACCTTACAGTAGCTAAGGTGGTGAAGGGGCAGGAGAGAATTCACCAATGAGATATAGGGGGTGATTGGGAGGCCAGATTTGATAGGGCCACAGTCGGCTGTTTAATCCAGGGCATTAGGGAACCCCCAACTCTTTCAAAATGTGGTGGTTGTGATGGAATAAGATCATTATATTAGTTTAAGTGGTACTGTGTATTAGGTTAAATGCTTTCAGGAAACTACCTTTATAAATTCAAGACATAGTGGTTTTAAAAAAAACTCAAAAACCCCCAATCTTTCTATCTATAACCAACTACTTTTTCCGATGTCTCCCTTTGCTAACATTTGTGACCCTTTGAAAACAGTGAAAGAGTTTTATATCAACCAAAAAGTTCACACCAGCAGAATTTTATTGTTTCCTTAATATCAAAGGGAGTGGGCAATTCTAATGGGCCAAAGTATATGTTTACTGTTAGTCTTCCACAGGTCTTAATTAATTAGGCGCTGGTTGAATATAAAAACAAAAAAAAATATCTATGGTTGTTTAATTTCTTCTGAAAAAATGAATATTCCTCCAGACATATTTGAGCCCGGTCCAGGCCCTGTGGGGCCGTAGACTTGGCAGCACAGATAGCACAGAGTGGCTCAGGGTGTTTTGCATGTCTGCTTTGAGTTTACTGTAGTAAATCTAGTTCCAGTGAATGTGGGGGTCCGAATTCTGTCAAAAACAGTAGCCACAGTTTTAGATTAATTGAACCCTCTCCTCAATCAAGGCAGATTCATTAAAGAGCCCGGTGGGAACCAAAGGCACTGTCAGGCCTGGAATCGGGCCGTCCGCCAGACGGTCACTATGAGGCACGTTTTGGGTTCGCCGCCAACATGTTTGCAGTGGAAGAGAGACAATGCCACTGGTGTTTGTACAAAGTGTACCTGATGCCCTGCCTAAGAACAACATGAATGTTTTGTATATAATGACATTAAATGATAACTCGTTTCCCGCCGAGGGCTTTGGCATACTGCAGGTTTTCATTTTTCCAGGGTCTGTTTTTCCAGGCGAAAAGTCTCAAAGCACATTCACTTTGTGCATCTGACAACCGTGTGTAGCTTTGGACAAGAGCTTCTTGTGTCTGTTACTATTCGTAAGTGATTCGCCCCGTAGCTGTAACGTGTAATGTGCATTGCATAGAGGCTCAGGAAGTGTGTCTGGCAAAATGCTCAGCGGAAAATTCAGCCCCGGCCCGGATCGTTTTGTCCTGACACCATGTCCTGATGACTCTTTGCATCTTTGGGACCAGCGACGAGGCTTGCCTGTACTTTTTGTCAGTGGCCTATGAATCATTCCACTTTGAGTCATGGAACTGACTCAAAGTAGAGCCTGTTTTAAACAGTCTAGACGTGACATTCAATATGCAGTGGAGCTAGCATGCTATTAATGAGCTCCCGTTACTATATTTTTATGTGACTGTGAGTAATACAGTTATCTTAATCATACCCTATCCTTTCCATACATGAAGAGTATCAATTTTCATCTACCATGGCATCCTGGTCATAACCCACAAATGACGAGAACCAAACTGAAACAGCAATTTGAAACTTTATCCGTATTTAGTATATCTGACAAGTATGCCATATAAAAAAAGGTTTCGCTGAAATTTAATTGTACCATTTAGGTACCCTGAGATTAAGAGAAAATACAAGCTACAAGGTAAAGCAGACAGTGATTTCCATCATTGCTTAACAATCCTGGAGAAAAGAGATACAAGCTGAGAAACTGCTTAAAATATAAAGAGCCAACATATAAGGTGCAGAAAATACATATAACACTAACAGTCCATTAACTATCAAATATGTTCTCTTCAGCTTGGCGGGAATCCCACATGATTCAATGCTATACTTGACCCCTGAAAACACAATGGAGACCTGCATACCAGTAGATTTTATGCACATTGATCAAACAACCTAAGTCCTTGACAGCCATACAGTGCAAGCAATCCCAAAAATGTGAACTATTAGTGAATCAGACATTGGGCTTAATCAGAGGTAGATAGTTCAGGTCCAGAAAGTAAAAATCCAGACCAAGATTTTGTTTCAACCAACCAGTTGGGTACTCTGTGAGTGTGACTTATGGTTGGTTGAAACAAAATCTTTGTCTGGATTTTTACTTTCTGGACCAGAACTAACCATCACTGGGCATAATATTGTACTAACAAGAGACATCCAATTCAACACTGTTAAAATGAAGTAGAAGAGAGGTAGGACTTTCTAATAGTAGCTTAGACACAGCACTTATGATTACGGAAATATCTGAGTCCCAGGGGAACCACATAGTGCTGTCTTTGTAGATATTTTTCATAATATAATCCAACTGTATGTATGGATAAGAGAAGCTATGCAAGTATTTGGGGAAAAGTTCATCTGTGTACAATGAAATAATTTATTCTAAGTGGACTGTATCCTGTGCCTCTGGCTTGCTTCTCTGTTGAGGAATCAGTGTCCAGACAGGAACTAAACAAACACAACATACTTACCCTGGGAAGTCACTCCTTAGAGTGTTTAGATTTTCTGTTTCCTTTGCAATTACTCATCCCAACAACAAATTTGAAATATGTTTGACATGGTGGCTGGAAGGAAAAATGCTATTCTCTTTTCACCTCCCCCAGTCATGCTCTCCATGAGAGTAAGCTTGGGAGTGAAGGGCAGCACCCTCTTACAGCACCCAGGGAGCTTGGGATTAAAGGCCCAAAGACACGCTGAGACCCGCCTTGAACTAGCAACCTTCTGATCACAGACCGAGCAGCTATCACTGCACATATTTAGCACCACCTTCGTTACATTGTGCTGTTATTGCGGTCCATAACTGTAATATACTGACGGACACGGAGCAGGGAAGCAGGAAACAGAGTCCCAGGATTGGGGATACACAGGGTTTATTGACGGGAATCACACAGGCAGGGAGCAGCGGCAACACAACGTTAATGACCAGGCTGGGGAAACATACTCAATCACGGACTTAAATACACAGGAGTCATAACCGATAACACGACACAGCTGGCAAATGCAGGGATTCCACACGAGGTAAACAAGGGGGCGTGGCACACAGGGGGATTGGGCGGGCAGGACCATGACAATAACATACTTTCCTAAGGTTACTGCAATAACCTTACACGTGTAATAAGTTTCATTCTCCCCAAAATACCCATGTGACCTAAGCTCTGCTCAGTGCCGGCCTGGATGGTGAGCTCCCAGCTGCAGATGCCTGTAGCAGAAATTGTAGCTGTGGACCCAGTAGTAATTGCCGGATAAAATCTTAAAATAACATAAATGGGTTGAAAAACAAATGGCAAATTAAACACTTGGAGGCACTGTAGCACCTCAAGAAAGGGCACTGTAATTTTCACAGCTGGGGGAGCTCGCACTCGTGAAAGTGATTTTCTTCTCCAATGTGGTTGCCCGCTTGGCTTGCTCATGTGTAATACCTCCTAGTGGGGCTCAAAGCCACATCGGGTAATTAACCCTCGCCACAGTTTCCTGACATTACCGAGGGGCCGTGCCAAAGGACAGACAGGTACTGATAAAAGGCATAATTACACCCAGAAAACATTTCCTCAGTATTCTCAGATGTGGCGTAAATAAAAAGTTCACTGAGAGTTTTGTCTACTTTTGATAAACAGAGCAGATCTTGACGTGGATCGGGAAGCAGTGAGGTCCGCGGCTGAGCTGAGTTTGCACAGCCTGATGCAGAGGAACCTAAATAAGTGCGGCCTGTGGGAGCTTGCTAATGTCCTCCGCAGGTTGTGGAACGCACGGGAGACTGCAAAACAAAAGAGCGTGGCGCACAAAAATATTATGCATCGCATGAGAAAATAAACTGCCTCATTACATTCTGTCATTGCTGTTTATTCTACTGGTAACAATTAAAGAACAAGATGTCCTCCACTGATGATCTGAAGTGATGAACATATTGGGAAAGATATAGTAATCATTCCCTGCTAAGGATAGTTGGAAGGTGGATGCATGGATGGATGGATACTAATATCACTTACTTCTTAGTGCACTATTTGTTATCTCTTAAAATTTGTATTCTTTTTTGGCTTTTGGCTGGTTTACGTCTTTGTCAGTACATGGGTGTTCACCAGTCTCCGTTCTGTTTTAGAAGTGAGTCACTGTCATGTGCGTGTGTTTATCTTTTTTGCAGTCTCCTTACAGTGAGACGAAACTCGATTACACCGCATGTCCTTCCAAAGGAACCGGCACCTGTGTGAAATTTCTCCCGAAATCCCATTCATCTCCACCTCCAGCACAATCGCCTGGCCTGCAACCACCCTACAAAAGGCGATTTTGTATCACCTACTCTTTCTATGGCCAAAAACAAATAGCAGTCTCCTGACGCATAACACTAAATAGAAGACCCACACTAAGAAAGAACGAAGGCTATTTCCCTGATGGTAAGTCCCTGTGAAGATCTATGCAGCAACGCCGGGAGTATTTTCTGTGGTCTCCACCTTCCATCTTCTGTTTTCTCATTTTACATTCCAGGAAAATCCAGCATGCCCACAATTATTTCCTTTGACTTCCAAGAACTATGACACTCGCCACTCCTTGTGTCTCATGGCCTTTAGACATTCGGCATCTGCTTTAAATCTGTTGCAACTCTAAGTTTAACTTGCATTTTAGTCTGTGTTGAGGAAGTTACTCAGAAAAGTACGATCCATTACAGAAAGTACCAATCCAAACCAAGGTTTTGTTTCAACCAACCTGTTGAGTACTCTATGACCGTGATTCTTTATACTCAACTGGTACAAAACCTTGGTCTGGATTTGTACTTTTGGAACCTGAACTTGTCTGTAATGCATTACTTCTCCCAGCAATTTCTCCAACACTAGTGGCAGAGAACACTGGTATACCAAGTGCCCATAGTAGCCATGTCCTTCTGTGTAAGTAGGACACCACTGACAAAACACGGTCGGCTTTCGTTTGACCCACGGTTACTCCCACTCGGTTCATTTATTGCGGTAGCAATGGGGGAGTTTGTGTCCAACAATGGTCCTCCAGTGCCACATCATGACCAGAGAATGAGGTTGACTGTCTCCATGGTGATATCCTACAGCTCACAGACCACCCAAGGGGCCATTTAAGGAGGGGAAAAAAAACTCAAAAGCATTTCCCAGCAAGATACCCGGATGTCATGGAGTGGAAAAGACCCGCATGAAGGGAACAGTGTACAGAGCAGCATTGAGGTTTAAAGTAGCTGACCCCTCACCTGGGTGGAACCTGAAGGGCATTCATTAGGAAAAAGGAGCACGTTAGGTTCTGTGGCTTATATCCATCTGTGTTCCAGAACATGTGAGACACACATGGACACTGCAGTGGGGGTCATCATGGGAGACTCTCCACGGCACCGAAGCTCCTTCCACATTCCTGCTCCGGATGGATATTATACCACCTTTCTACCATTTTAATACTGTGTATTCAAATATATCCCAGAAGAAGTGTCTACTATTATACATGATATCATACTGTCACCTTCCAGTCATTTAGTAAAAAAACAAACAGTGATTAGCAGGCTCTTTTAATTTGTGTATTGACTTTTTAATTATTTTCAATAGACCTTTCTGGAAATTTAAATACAGATCTGTCAGACTGAGTTTACAGAACACAGAGATCTTGTTTATTATTTTACCTAAAAATGATGCAGTATGCAAATCACGGGGTTAACGGCGACGATGTATTTGTATTTACAAACCCGCTTAAGTTTATACACTAAATACTTCATCAAATGCCTCATCGAATTCTTTCACCCTCTTATTTTAACCAAGAAGCATTCAGGGTGTAACAGCCTTCCCTCGGCTCAGACAGCCAATTGTCTAGCTTAACAGTGATGGTGCACTTGTAGCCAGGTTAGCGGTGCACCTCTACAGATTAGTGGTGATGGCTTTAAGGCAACGCCACATCATCAGGTCAGAGGTCGTCCGACTCAGGGATTATCATGGGCTGCAGGACCACGGTTGGCGGGGAGGTGTCAGCCACCCAGCCCAGGGCCGTCCTGTTGAAAGTGGGTCTCCTTGGCGCCATGTCCAAGAGTTCAGGGCACGGGTGGAGAGAATTTTCTGTTAGTGGATCCAACTCTGGGGCTTTGAAAGCCGGCACCGTGGAGGCCCGGTCAAAACCACCGAACGGCGTGGCCATCCTGAAATTTAAAGAGACTGTTATCTTTATCTAGCTGTTAAACGGGATGCAAAAACATTACATGGACTTGGGGGCATCGTAAGGGGGGGGGGGGACTTAAGATGATTCCAGGGGTGCCTGAGTGACAGGGACCCTAAAAAACATAATTGGATTGCTCTGGGTTGGGGTCCCAATATGATACACTGTCATGGGCCCCAAAATCTCTAGCAGTGCCCTGGATAAGCTCAGGGACACACTTATGTATTGGCTAAGCTGGGTTGTAGTACAGGGTCCCAAGTTGTAAGGAGCCCTAATTTATTTATCTGGTTATCACAACAGTACTTTATGGTTTAGGACGACCTCCAACATTGACCTTAACCCAGTTACCCCCACCCACCCTAAATTTAGCCTTGCTTAGATTCTTTACAGTAAGACAGACATTGATGTCATATTGTATAAATGCGCAATTTGATTTCCAGGTTAACATGGAATGTAGTATACATTGTTAATGGCCCATCACCTTTCCCAATAAGCAACATTAAAACACTAATGTAGATGGCTCACTTCCGAATTAACAAAAGCTAAAATGTTTCACCTTACTAAAACATCTCACTGCGCCCAGTCCTGTCATGTGCCTGGGATGTGACAACACTGTCCCTGCCATGCTACACCCATTCTGTTGCCGAGTTCAGAACGTTCCACGCTCTAAACCAAGCTGTCTAGGCTGTTCCTCAATAGACACGCTGGGCGTGCTGCATGACAGCCCTTATTTGTTTTCATGAGGTAATGAGAAATTTGTCATCGAATCATCATCGTGTTTCATCAGCAGCCCACATGCCATTCAAGTGGCTCGCCTGAAACCTGTATGACTGCTCGCGATGCCCGGAATCCCAGAAGCCATCCCGAGCCAGGCACATCCTCTATACAGTCTGCAAAGCCTTCCTGGGCCATTAGGGGGCTTAACACCAATACCTGTTAAAGCTCTTATATGCTGGGGCCTCCATCCGGGGCTCGGGGACAAGATAGCTGGAGCTCAGAGTGTCAGCCAGGGTGGGGTCACTGAGCACTGCCTGATCCCAGGGGGACTGATAGGACTTTGGGATGGCCGTGCTGTTAAACCTCTCGGGTGGGACATCCTTCAGCGGTGCTCCGTAACCTGGGTGACAGGCCAATACTCATGTGGCCTTGATTGCAAGTTAGGTGCTAAGCAGAATCAGAACCAGAATCGTTTATTTATCAGGAAGAACTTTTACATACAAGGATTTTTTTCTTTTTGGGATGATGTGAAAAACAATTAAGGATAATCAAGACAATTGATATCATAAAAATATAAAGATTGATAAAATTGTGGCAATAAGGTGCTCATTGTAATGATAATGTAACAATCCCCAGACTAGTGGAATTATTTTTAAAAATGCATAAATTGTCTAACAGCTTGCGCTGTGACTGGATAGAGACCTACAAACATTAGTTTAATGATTACTCAAACAAGCGAGTTTTGTGCACAAGTAGCAAGTGACTCCCATGTGTGTTGTGCTGCTATAGCATACAGCATATATGTGTATATATATATATATATATATATATATATACATATATAGCATATAGCATATGCCTTCCGAAGCGATCCCACTCCGCTGTGCTTCTTCATAACCGAGTCATCCCATCCCCCGAGTTTATCCGGCTGCCCCCAGTCCCAGGAGAGAACTCAGTGCCATGTGATATGCGTACCCTTCCCAAAGGCACAACAGCTTTCTGCTGACCCCTGTCCACATCTGGCTCCACGCTCTCTCTCGCGTTTTTGCAAGCACTTCGTCTCTAGAAATGCCCGGGGTTCTGGGGACCGTCTTCAGGGGCCATTTGCAGTTTGTGCACCTTTTCTGGGGTCTAACGCCAGCAGTCACAGATTCATACATCTCTAGCACTAAATATACTATTATACATTTTTATTTGAGTAGCACTGAGGTTGTGCCTGAGGTTTTTGCCCAAACGATTGTCATTTCGAAACCCTGCATACCCCTTTTGCTGAACCCCCCCCCCCCGCCCCCCCCCCCCCCCCC
>JAODKM010000016.1:9547326-9576601 GCA_026780845.1 Petrocephalus sullivani | reverse complement strand
GAGGAACCACAGCTTGGGAATTAAATGCTGTAGCAGAACAGAACAGCAATATATTATACCACTGCCTGGGCTATACGAGAGCCAGGATGCATTGGAAGGTACATTAGAGACTGAAATTGAAAAATTAGAATTACATCGTACAGAATAGGATGATAGTGTCGCACTTCCATAAAGCCTAATGGTACACAGTATAGGTTCTCTTTTCTAAGCTGTATGAATGTTTGAATCATCGCACAATTTTTCACAAAGGTTCGGAACTTCGAAACATACTGGCAAATCTCAAGTTGTAAGTCAGATGGGCTTAATAGAAATGTTAAGCCATGTAGATATATAGAGAAATAGATGAGGCAACGCATTTTATCCTAACTGACTGCTAATGAGGACTCTAGCTTCTGAAGATACATCTACACACAGAAGATAAACTCTCCTTTCCTTTGAAAACAGCATGAAGATAAATTCCTTTTTCACAGCAAAAACATACAAAAATATCCCTCCTGTTAAAGTTGTAGGGAAATGGGATGCAATAATATTTAATAATGTAAAAAATGAAAAAAATGAAATCTTTGCAGTGGCTTCATTGTTCACAGTGAGCCACAGTGCTGATTACACACTATATATGAATGTATAGCTGGACAAAAAGGCCATACCTCAGAAATGGGCACGTGGATGGACCGGCTCGGAACCAGCAGACACCTCCCGTCCTCCTCAGATGTCTCCTGTGTCCTCAAAGGAAACCCGGTGGGTGTGTGGGGGTGGGGGTCTGATCTCACGCGGTCCGTACACTCCCCAGTGTTGCGGCAGACGAGGGGGTGGTCACTGGTACGTATCTCACATTGACCGGCTAAATATAGACCTCTGGCCAGCTGTCCCACACGGTAGACGAACTCGAGGGAGAGGTGAAACGCAGCCCCTGAATGCTCCCCGTAATGACATCTGACTGCTTTCGAAGAGAGGTGCTCATCCATTGTGCTGGCTTCTCCCCAGACAAAGCAGACGTTAGATTAGTTAAGAATTTTACGCCTGAAACGGTGAGGTGAATTAACAGATAACGTTAACCAGAAGCCATCAAAGAATTCTGGTGTGGATTCATCTCCCGTTACATACCTGAATATCAGGAGCCTTTAAAAGCACCTTATAGTTTAACTCCAAGAGCTGCATATTTCTTGAAGCAGATGCAATGATGAGAAGAATGTCCAGTGGAATTGCGAGGTCATGTGTCCCGGTGGCGTTTTCGTCGAAAAAGTCACTGTAATTGTGGAGCAACAGCAGTATTCCTAGTTCAAACTAAGACACTGATTTTGGAACATCAATAGAATTTGAATTGATTTAGAATCTTCCTCCAGAGGATGGGATGAGAGTTTCAATACAATCCTTAATGTTCTATTGCTAAAGGTTTAAAAAGCCATGCAATGTGCACACTTTTATTTGATGCAATAAGCACACTGGCATTTATTTTTATGGGTGAGGAATGGGCCTTAGGACCCCGCGGAAATCTAGAGCACTGATGCTGTTCTGGTCGGACAAGTAGGCCTCACGAGACTTGTAGCCCTTGTCAGCTATATATATGTACATGTCCACACTGTATGGAGTTGTTTTTTGGAATAAGTGCTTTACAGCCACCTGTAACTAATGTTTATTGCAGCTAGGCTGACGTTACATAAAACACTAAAACACTATATATACTATATATGACAAACCACAATATACCACTGCCTGAGCATGCCTGTTGAAATGAACTAAAATGCCACTAGCAGGCTAGCAGGCTGCTGTTCGCTAGTTGTTCTATTTTCCTGTCATATTATGACATTCAGTGAGCAATATCTGACAGTATGTTTTACTACATTCTGTACTACTTTACATTAAGACAGTTTGCACCAAGCAACAAAGCTGCTTCTTTCCTTGGATTACTGGTCATGGGAAAATTAAGTTCACAGCAAGAAAGCTAGGCCCAACAGGATATGTCACATGATTTACTTACATCTTGCCAAGATTTGCAGACTCTGAAAGAGTCTGTAAGCCTGGTGAAGAAATAAGTAAAAATTAAAAGAAAATAAATAAGTAAAATGGCATATTTTATTAAGTATTTTACACACAAAAATACAATCTCTCAAAGTATTTTGTTACAAATTACATCTGATTTTTTTCCGTCCACCAAAATACAAATGACAAAATACTTTAAAGTAATTAAATATGTATTTTAAATAAATTTAATTGAAATACTGCCCATCTCTATGTGTAATGGAAAGTCTGGGTTGCAGATTTATGTCTTGCAAGGAACAGGAGTACAACATGTATATTTGAGAATTTGAAACCTCTCGGTGCAGAATGTGAAGACGGACTTATGGCTTGTGATTGAGGGATAGTATGGAATGTTTGGTACTAGATAATGAATAATAATAATTCATGTTTTCACCCCAAGAAGAAAATGCTAAAGCCTCACCCGTGCCCCTTAATTATTTAACAAAATTATTTAGGCTGTATCCGATGGTAGAAGTTGAGATGGAGAGTCTGCTTGATTTGTGATGTCAATGATTACAGAGCGCCTATTTCCGCATTCAAACCTGAAGCAGACGCAGGAGTGCCACTGTCTGCAATTTGCGGCCCCTAATTGCGGCTTGACATTCAAGTGTTGGGTAAGACTCTTGGCCGTATGGGTGTTTTGGTGATTACTATGGCGGTTGTTCTGATACCTGCATCAATAGTAGGAAGTCAGAGGTTTCCTGGCCTCCTTGATATGAATGTGTTCTAGCTATGAGGAAATGTTTAATCAGCAGTTTCACACAATTCCACTCGGCCCCACTTCAAACTGCATGTGTGGCTTGGACAGAATCCCAGGCTGAATGTCACAAGCCTGGTCGGCAGCCAAGGTTAAGGTTGAAGGGCGTGCTGCTGTGGATGTGTTAGGTCCCTCAAGATGCTCCCCACTAAATGGGCACTAAGTTTTAGTAACATCCTTCAGTCTGCTTATAGTCCACTAATGGTAGGTTTGCGGATGGTCATCTACCTTCTAGGGGTCTTTTATGAGTACAGTGAAATAAAGTTCCAGGGCTAGCTGGGAATGTACAGACTCAATTTATTTGGCTTCAGTGACATATATTAGGTGAGTTATTTGTGGTAGGTACTGCCAAATACAGTATAGATACATTAGAGGAGTGTGAAAGTGTAGAATGCGTTGACAGAAGCTTTCCTTGATTTGGGGGATGTTTCTTAGCCTAAGCTTAGTCTTGAGGAAGAGCAACAGGGGAAGGCGCTCAGTTTAAAGTACGGCACAGTGTGAGTGAGTGAGATTTGGGGTGTTCGAAAATTCTACATAAGATTCCTTCGATGAGATTCCTGATCACCACAATTATTATAAATTTCTACCTTCTCAATAGTAGTTACTGAATACCCATTTTGCAGAGTTCTTAGATAAACGTATTGTGTGGGCGACCCATTACACTTCTCCTATTGTGGTTGTTCAAAAAGATGGTACTATATGTTTGACGGTCAGAAAGTATTCACTAATGGAGTCTAAAAGCACTTATGTAAGTCACTCTGGCTAAGGGCCTCTGCCAAATGCTATAAATGTAAAAATAAATGTAAATGACAAATTCCTTCTTCCACTTACTGCCCTTTCTGGAGCCACATTGTTTTCCATACTTGATTTGGGGAGTAGTTATAAGCAGTTTCCAGTGGCTATAGATTGTATTCTGTACTCCATTTCAACCATTTAAGTTTAATAAGATGCCTTTTGGGCTATGTAATGCCCCAGTACATTTTTGGATATGAACATTTTTGCTCGTTGTTGCTTTACCCCAACAACACTGTTATATTTATAATCATCACATAATAAAATTCAATGTGTGGGATTCCACTAATTGAGAGTTTTTATTGTGCTGTAAAGTAGCACCTTTACCATCTGTGGGCTACCTGCAGAGTTGCTTCTTAAAAGGAGAGTGACTGTATGCAGTATATTTCAGAGGCTCAGACATCTTGTGGCAAGCGGAGACAGGTGTATAGTCGGAAGCGGAAGGTCGGTATAGAGAGGCAGGTACCGAAAATAGAAGAGGTCCGTGTTCTTCTTGTCTATTTAGCCTGTCAGGCTAATGCTGGCCTAATGGTGACTTTTGTTGTGTTATGGCCTAAGGTTAATTACTGTGTGTTTTTAGATGTCTTTTAAGTGGCACTATGGTTGCAGTGGACAAAGGGTATAACCACTATTTTCTTCCCTGTTTTTAAAAGTATAATTTGTTTTGTTTTATTGTGATTCAGTTTATCTCAAAGGTGGTTGCTGACGTAAGGAAGGATATTGGGTTTATGTGCAATGTGATTTTATTGATTTATAAGTGTGTTTTTAATATAATATTGGGGACTTGAACTTGCCGGGCTTTGTTACTGAACTGTTTTGTTGTGTTTTAAGAGCCTCGCATATGTTAGGCAGCCCTGCTAACAAGAATATAGTGTGGTGTCTGTCCCTTTCGATTGGTGGGACATGTTTTGTACTTTTTGCTGTGTATTGAAATTATCTGAGTGTGCTGCGCACCTAGACGTGCTTTTGGGAATGTACGTTTTTTTTTTCTTTATTTTTTATTTCTGCAAATTTGCACTGTAACTGTTTGCTGTTAATTGAGAGGTTAGAATTATATCTTTTCAAGCAGTTTAGCAATGTTGCCTCTCGTCAGGGAGAGTAAACGTAGCTACATGGAAAGGTCTATAATATCTCAAGGATTTTAGTTTACTGAATTTCCACGAAATAAAGTGTTCTTTATAAATCAACTGTGCATCCTGAGCTTTGTTCATACTGCACTTAGCTGAACCTGCTGTGTCCGTTAGTCCATCTTTTTGCCCTTGTCCTGTCCCGAAGCCTTAGACAAGCAGAATGTGTGGTCTCGCTGCCTCGCATAGTTGGGGCAGATTTGCTCTGCAATGGAGGAGTATTTAGTTCCATACTTTACATTTTACAAAAGACACATTCCTAAGGATCTTTCAGTCCTATATTGGGAGTGGCATAGTCACGTTAGCCAATTTAATGTAGTACATTCCATATGAGATTTTAAATAACAGAAAATCTCATAAAAATCCGGTCAACCTCCTGCTATTATCAAGTGTAATTTCAAAATACTTCAAAACTTTAAACATTAAAACTTATAATATTATATATTATATTATATTATAAATAATATGATGGTCTAGTCTTATAATAGTCTGAGGTCATTGGGGATCTGGGTAGGCTGTTTCTGTACATTCTGAAACATTTGAAAAATAAACCAAAAGAATTATCATATGAAATGAGTTCCCACATTGTCAGTACAACAAGGGTATCGCACATCAGTTTATTCAGATATGCAGCACATCGGACAGCATCCATCAATGGTAATTAATCTCGGAAATTTATCTTGCACATATACTGTGTCTAATTTGTGTACAACTGTAATTGTATAAATTATCCATCCATCTATCTTATAACCAGTTGGTCAGGGTCACACAAATATACAATTATATTGTTGGGCAAATGTCTTTCTTGGTGCTACATTTTTGCGCAAATAAAATATCACCATCTTATTACAAGTGTTTTGTAATAGTTTTGTAATTTCCACATACCGTATGTCATTAATACAGGAGATAATGACGTTAGGGTGATGAGGTGGTGCCCTTCTGGATGTTTCCACGAAGAACATGAAACTTCCTGTGGGGCTTAGAAGTAGAGGAAACGTGGGGAAGCCCACACTACACAGCTGCCCAAGCGCCTGGATATGCCAAGTCAGGAATAAACAAGCATTATCTAAATTAGAAATTAGAAGAGGCTTCTATCTGGTCGTTTGTTTCGGGTGGTCTTTGGCAGGGCTGCCCCTGTGAGTCTATGAAATGAGCTGTGACGGTTGAGAACAAGCAAAGAGAAAGGCTGAAGCCAGCAGTGCGGTGTCTTTGGGGACAGCTAAACCTACCTGGGGGCCACAGGCCGACGTCAGCATGGGCACTCGGGTTTTGCCAGTGTAACCAACTGTTCCATTTTCCCTGAGGAAAGTGGTCTATCTATCTATCTATCTATCTATCTATCAGGTCAATTATCTATCTATGTCTGCCTGTCTTAGCCTATTCAAATTAATTAAACAAAATTCATATATTCAGTAGAAGTAGACGTTTCATATACTCTGCTGCCCAGTTGGGAGTGTAAGATTGAAGGCACCCAGGATAGGCTCCGGATCCCCCTCCCGACCCTGAATAGGACAAGCAGCTTCAGCTGGTTGGATGGATTTAAAGCAATCCTTAAAGTCACATAATGACATCGCACGTGTACGTGTAATGACCAGGAATCTCCGCACCCAACATAAATAAACGTGAAATATTCAGTTGCGTCATTAAACCAAGTTTATTTAGCTGGCCATCAGGTCTTTCCAGTTTATTGGGTAAGATAAAATATAAGATGTGATAGACTTTTATCAATTTGTCGGAGACGACTCGTTAATTCTCCAGGTACAGCCGCGTGCAATAGTAGGCTATGAGCTATTACAATGGCTCACGCCAAATAAAAACAGCACTTTATTATTGCGAGTGTTTTAAAGGCATTTAAACACAGCAGCAGCACTATTAGTATTAGTATTATTATTATTATTATTATTATTATTAGCAACATAAATAATAATAACAATAACAATGATAATAAAATTATTGGCAACCAAATACGCAAAAAAAAACACAGATGAGTCTTCAAAATGAGTCATGCTCATTAACAGATGTACTCATTTGTCTGCGGAATTGTGAGTTCCGGTGTTTGCAGGGCGCTGCTGCCGCCGGTGTCCCCTTTCATTACCCCCCACCCATCCAGCCCAAAGCTGGCAGTAACTACGGGAAAGAGCTGACGGCGGAGAAGCGGCGTTTAAATCGGAGGCGATACGTAAGGGTGACTCAATGGCACAGGACGTAGCCCGGCGCTAAGAATAGCGTCAGATTCACTCGCATGAAGAGCAGCTGCTGACTTCTGTACGGAAAGCGCTGCGTGCGTGCAAATTTTACATGTGCAATGCGCGACCCCGGCGGTACGTTAGCTGCTGTGTTATACGGTTGATAGGGACAATGCATTGATTGTTGCTTTGTCCAGAATTAGTATTAGCCTAAGTAATTTGTGGACAGGTGGCCGGTGCAATAAATGGCAAATATTACCATGTCAATCATAAAATAATTTTTGGCCAAACCTGAGGGCAAGTATGCACCGTGTTAATTGAAATAATTATTGTTCTTGCCTTAAAAATGACTTCACTTTTTAGTACTTAAAACCCAGATTACAATGACAATCATTCGAGAAAATATGGGGAAGGTGATATGAGTATAGTTCTGGTAGGGCCTTTCTCATAATATTAAAATTGGAATTGGCTACCGTTTTAAGAATTTGTATGATTCCTCACTATCCAGATAGATGCAGTTAGGATTAGGTAATGTGACGCTGATTGAATACAGTAAATTGAAAACTTATTATTATATTTTTAATGAACTCTGCATCTTGATCATGACAGTGGCTATAAGGACTTGTACCACTTTGCAGTTCATCTGCATGTGAGCGTTCAGCATTGCAAGTACTGCCTGGCAATACTACTTATCAAACGAGTATTCCCTGGCAGTGCTACTTATCAAACGAGTCTTCCCTGGCAGTGCTACTTATCAAACGAGTATTGTCTGGAAATACTACTTATAAAACTATAAAACAGTATTGTCTGGCGATATAGGTACTACGTTTTCGCAGATCGTATGGTGTTTATTTCATTTAGATGACATGGAGAAACTAATTTTATGTAGTGAAGAATATGATCTCCTACGATATATGAAAATAGTAGACTTTAATAGAGTTTGGGGCTCATCAACGATAGGAAAAAATATCTGTAGGAAGCTGTTAAACTGCAGTACCATGATCCATAATTAATGTTAATTAATGTTAAACCATTTCACGTTTAATCACGCAATAACCACAGTTAAAAACAGGTTGTTTTTTGTGGCACGCACACCGTATTTTTACAATTTTTTGCAATACTGCTTTTACACTGGTGATGGCACTTATGAGCCAGGGGAGAGGTAAGCATAGCACACATTTAATACGTTTGTTGAATAGCACACTGTGCAAAGTAAAAGAAATGAACTGTATTTTTCTGCAAGCCAGCTGTTTAGTAACAGGGATGCAACCAAACTGCCAACATTTTTTAAACAAATCTATTTCTTCGTTACGAATAAGACACGCTAGATTGCAAACCTGGAAAGACTAACTACTTTTTGCACAAAATATACAGACTGCTAAATACATACGTTTTCATAAATAGATTTGAAAGGCCACAGTCTGCCTATGCCAGCGGCTGGCGTTATAGGAACAGGTCAGCCAAGGTAAGACAGCAGTCGAGATTCAGGTTGCCTAGACCGGAGATAATAATAATGGTGTGTTAAAACAAGCTGGCAAACAGCAGAGCAGAGTGCAGGCAAAACGATGATGTAATTTATTTAAGAACTGAACCTCACCGTCGAAGGCATTTGGACACTTTTATTCATTAAATAATATGGTAATAAAAGCGAACCTTTGAGAAATCATTAAATCCATATTGAGTTCGTTAGCGGGTAAACCGTGTTAAAATTAATAGACTCCTGTAATACCTTCAAATGCGTAACTCCGGGAAAGCATTAAAACTAACGAGGGCAGCTTCAATATAAGATCAGTACACGAAAGAGAACCTGGCAAAGCGGTTCATTTCATAAACGCTCAAATGAATGGTGCATAAGGCATGAAAATCGTCGATTCATGTGGAGATACAAATCTGTTATCAAGACAGAAACAATTCAATGTGCACAGTGTAGTTTTTAGGAAGTACAACATAAATACATCACAGAAAGCATTGTGACTCATCAATCAGCAATGACAATAAAAAGCAAACATTTTGACAGCCTGGTATTACAATAAAGCTTGCCATTTTATTGAGGGCAAGCTGATTTCATACACGAGGTTATCCTGCCATTGTTCCGTCACGGCAATAAAAACATGCTTATTCGTTGCATAAACAAGGTTCATTTAACCAGGTGTTATTTATATGGAAGAGGTCCTGATAACGCAAAGTTTAACCTTTAGAGAGGTTTGCACATAGAAGCAAAACGTCCTCTCGGCTTTGCACAACACAACTGATGTGCGGTAGACAATTAGATCAGTTTATGACTTTCTGCACACTTACGTAAAGTAACCGCCATTAAGGTAATTATATATTAATTAACTGAAAACCGACGGTTCAGGGTTTTAGATCCTAGCAGCTGCGTTTGCATTATCACCTACATTTCCGATTTAGCTTGCGATACAAGACGTACAGTACCAGAAGCGTCACTGAACAATTGTAGTATTGGCTGTAAATTACTTATTTATAAATGCTTTATAATTGTTTTAGGAACGGCTGAGGAAATTAACTCTAGTTTCTAGTGGTGTTTATGGTACAGCTCTGTGTATCTAATATCATGGCCACTTGACTGCCGTAGATAAAGCCCTTAGAATATGCAACAAATGAAACACAAATTAAAAATAATGATTGTACAGAATAATGCAGTGATTTTCAATCAGTGTGCCGTGAGAGATTGTAAGGTGTACGGAGGGAAATTATCCAATTTCACTTAATTGGTCTAAAAAACGAGGCTACAGAGTGTCATTTTGAAACATTTTTGGTTGGTGGTGTGCAGTGGGATTTTTTTTTTAATGTAAAAAATGTGCTGTGCCTCGAAATAGATTGAAATACACTGGAATGCTGTATACATAAGAACATCACTCTGTGATTAGCAGTGGGCTGTGAATGAATTTCTTATTGCGGTTAGCAAAGTGCTTTTTGCTCCACTACTGAGTCCCCCCCTAGTTAAATGCAAAGAAAACTGACAAATGTATAAAAAAAAAGAAAGAAAACTAACCAAAGGAATTTGAAGCACGTGGTCATTTAGCAGTTCCTCAGACACTCCCTCCCTTGTTAGCGGTCAGCACCAAGACTGACTACCCTCCGAGCGACCTGTTCCTACAGCTCCTCCTCAGATAACCCCATTCCCATCCCACTCAAACCACCTAGGCAGCCTCTGAACTTGGCCCACTAAGTCCCCTCAGTATGGCGCCCTAGGCAGCCACCCGTGTCACCTACTGGGCTGACCAGCACTGGCCCATCCGCTCACCTGACCCTCGCTCTCCCTTCCAGCACACGATACACACTACACTCTCAAGGGCACCTAAGCCACCATGACACCTCATTCTATGTTGGAGACCATGACAGTGCATAATTATATCAAATGATGGCAAAACTTTACTTCTTGAAAGCCATTTTTTGTCTGTAATTTCTATCTGATGACACAGAACCTGCTATAATATGGTTTCTTTCTTATGGTTTTACCATTCTCATGGATATTAACTTTTTAGTTCATATTTTAGATCACCATTCTTAATTTCCACCCCGTGACCTTCACTTCTCTAGCTGCATCAGGCGATGGTTTCAGAGTATGGCTGCGTCCATTGTAAAATCACCAGAATCAATCTCTTTCAGAGCTGATTTTCATTACTGAAACTCTGAGACACTACTTCTTTTGATTAAAAAACACACTCAAGAATGCATACGCAAAAGAACACACTTTGTGGCAATCTTCTTAAGTGCTAAACTTATCTGTTATTGTTATGTTGTGAAATGGGTTCAATCCCTATGACTCAGACTCACATTTTTCTTGATAAACTCTTCTGGGTGGTTAAAAATGAGCCTTTTCCTGACTTCCTGTCTGCAAGTCATTGTTAGGGAAGATGAACAATGCTGTCTCGTCAATGGTCCAATCTACATACAAGGACAGAGGTCACAGTAGGGTAACATGAGGCTGAGTTTGTTGCTGTGTCATGGTACGGTCACTTTCAGTTACAGCTCACTAGTGATAATGCCAGAAGCATAATATGTGATATAAACAAAACTGAGTTTGACTTGAATTTATTAAGTTGCTGGGAAGCAACTTGCAGAATTGTGTTTTGGACAAAGAGGATACAGAGCCTGGTCTCACCGCCAGCATTGTAGCTTGAAACACTTGGCCCCCTGACAAAATATTACCTTGGTTCCCCCGCAATGGGGTCCCCATGGTAGTTTTTGTCTGTTAGATTTTGTCATGCCTTGGGGGGGGGGGGTTAGATTTTGGGGCCAGTATAAAGAGCAGAGACCCTGACTTTGCCAAGGTCTCCGTGCCTCTCTCACCCTTCTGCTCACTGTTAACCTTGTTCCCTGGTACTTCTCTTTCAGAGCCCGTTCATTACAAAATCATTCATATTTTTGGCATGCCAAAACCTCGCCTGTCTTTATTCGATCAATGGGAGATTCCATCTGATTTTCATCTGCCCTATATTTTAGTGTTACTGCAATCAGTCTACATAGATCGGCATAAGTGTCCTTAAATTACATTTTTGTATCTGTTTCAAAACCTTTTGTATCTACCATCTTCATCCATATAATTATCCGGCTTATTCTCTCATAAAACACATACTATTGAGCAGCCTCAGGATCTGTAGGAGCTCTCAGACAAACGTTCCTGCTTGACCTCATTCTACCCATGAGAAGTTTCTTTTCCTTCTGCAATACCACCAGTATTGTATATCAGCCTCGCAGCTAGTTTGTGCTAGATTAGCGTCTCCAGGGCATTGTGTATGAGGATGTGTGGCTGGGCTGACTGATGCCACCCCTGTGCTCCGGGCTCGCCACTGTGTGATTGATGTCAGACTCGGTAGAGGACCTCTGGGCCTGCCATCTCCAGGGAGACACGTACGGAGTAGGACCGGCCGGGGCTGACGCGACACTCCGAGTGGGGGAGGCGACGCATGTGGGCAAGAGGTGGGTGCCTGCCGCCCCCTCACCGCCGGCCCGGCGTGGCTCGTAGGACACCCTGGCCTTCCATCCTGCTGGGGGCTCCGGCAGGGACTTGCGCTGAGCAGCAGAGCAGATGCTGGAGACGAGGTGTTTCTGGAAGCTCTCGAAGGAGAAGGCCTCGTCGACCAGCCCCAGCGGGTGCCTGGACGCTGCTTCCCAAGGCGTGGGCGGCTTGTACCCTTTCTCCCACAATGGCCCTTTAGGCTCCGGGGGCTTCCAAGATGGCTGAAAGCCAGAGAGCCCACGTTCTGACCTGGGGGACGAGGAGTGGAGCTTTCTGGGTAGAGACAGAGAGTAACTCTTGCCGAGTTCCTGCAAAAATAAGTTTATTTCATGTATCATATTCTCAGTATAGTTAACAGAAATAATGATTTGTACTATCAATAACAATGTTCTCTGTAACTAGGTACTAGTTTCAATGGCACCTATTATACATATGATTCTACTGCCACCACTTTATACTTTATGCCTCCATTATAATAGTGGTCTGTACTCATTAATAATGTTATATGCTTCACAATTAGCGGCAGCATGGTGGTGCAGTGGTTAGCACTGTTGCCTCACATGGGACCGAGGTTCCATGTGTGTGGAGTTTCCATGTTCTCCCCGTGCCGTTGTGGGGTTTCCTCCATGTACCTCCGGCCAGCTTACTAATGTACAGGTATATCACATTCAGTGTCTACAAGCGGAGCAATGCAGACCTGAGGACCCACAGCCGTTCCTCAGCTCTGCCAGGGTTGCCAGTGAAACCCTTCGCTTGCTGATGTGTCTCTGCTGACTGGACTCGTGACAACACCTGTACACCGGAGTCCGGAAGAGACCGTCCCAAAACTCTCAGTTCTCGCCATTGCCTCATGGAACACCCCAGCTGGTATTCAGCTGACATCATGTATCATCTAAGAACGCTGACTTATAGCATAAAAAATGTATTTATGACCACATAACAATGAGACTTCGCCAGTCACAATATGAGTCATTCATGAGTGGTTAGAATATTTCATATAAAAACACTGCACAGTAGTCTGAACTTTCAGAAAAAAGTCCATTACACTGATTTCACACTGAACAAAGAAAAACTGATCATGTAAATCAGTGTTTCTGTTTTTCTTTTGGAGTGTAATGTGGGTCTTTCTAGCAGTAATGTCAGTGAGATTGCAAATCATGCCAAAGGTGCTTCTTCTACAGCTCATTTATAATTATAAAATATAAGCAGGTGCCTGTGTTTTGGTGAGCCACACAACATAAATGGAGTAGTTCCCAGAATTAATGCTGGGCGTGGTGTGGAAGTCACTGAATTCCCGTGATTTCACAGAATTGTGGGAATTGGTGCGGGAGAAACAAGAGGCCTCTGCTGCCACCCTCTGGTGCTTTATTGTAAAGCATCATGGCCTCACTTTAAATTAGGGGAAGTGATGTAATCTTTCACCCAAAATGCCTGGGGAAGTGGACCCTGATCTCCAAATCTTAACTGCTTTCTAGCAGTGAAAGTCCATAACTTTAAATTTACATATGCTTAAAGCTTAAATGTCATCTAAAAATTCTACAGATACAGTATAGTTCCAAAGAAGGTATTTATTTTCAGATTATGGCTTTTAATATTACAAATAATTTAGTTTGGATTATTTCGTGTATTTTTTCCTTGAATACAGGGGACGAAAATCTGAAACTGTGTCTGAACCAGGACAAGTTATTTACATTTTAGGGTTCGGATCAGAGTAAAATTTGTGCTGCTTGAAAGGGTTGTCACTCTCTAATTGAGACTCAGGCTGGAATAGCTGTCAGGTCCCATTTGCCACATCAGTGGCCATGCCTTCTGTGGGGCACGTTGAGGATTTCTCTACAGTTTTTTCTGAGCTCCAGTGTTCAAAGTTAGGCACATCATTGCGGCAGGACTGGTCATCTACATTCATAAATCTTAAGCGGCACCCATCTCTAAAAATAGCGAGGGTAGGGCGACGAAACGGCCCTGTGGGCGTCTTGGTGGCTCGAACAGGTGGTCTGCTGCTGGGGGCCAAAATGCTGCCGGTTCAGATCCCTGCAGAACGTAGTCCTAAGCAAGGCCCTTAAGACAGACCGCTACTGTACAAAGTACACTGCTGCAGAAACACTCAATACTTGCAAAGATATTATCGCAGTGTAACCCAGGGGTGAGACAGAGTAAAGTCTGTCATATTATGTCTGTCTCTGCTGTAACTATGACATCACAGGAGCCATAGTGTGATCTCATAGGGCATATCCCAGCACTTGAGCTGGCTGGATCTTCAGTGCTGCTGGTAATTCAAGTTGAAATCACTATTTACTCTCACTATGGTTATTCCCAGTATGCCGTATGTTATTTCAAAACATTACTAAATGCATGAGTAACTTTTACTAATTAATAATAAAAAGACTGATGAGAGTAAACCCAAGGCCTAAGTCTTCCGAGCTCCTAGTGAGGACTTAGCTGTACTTACACTCAAATTACACAAATGATGCAACGGAGGCGAATTTGGTCCATGCACAACCCTAATACTACGTGAGGTTGTTGCTGTTGAAATACCATACCCACCCGCTCTGAGTCAGCAACAGTGAATTCATGACAGAAAATGTGGATGATCAAGACATACCTTCAGAATGTCACTATCTATCATCAGCCTGACCCTCACCCTGTCAAGTGCTGTGAAAATTAAATATCGACACCAGTTATTTAAGTATTATTATTATTATTTTAACATTTTCACATATCATAATATAATAAATGTTTAATGTACTTTAAGATGTGAATTACGACCCTGTACACCAAACATACAGACTAGCAAAACTATTCATATCACAATGAATGAATGAACGTTAAATTTATATAGTGCTTTTCAAGACAAGTGGGGGGCGCTTCATCCACCACCACTGTGTGGCCCCCACCTGGATGACGCAACGGCAGCCATTCTGCACCAGTACGCTCACCACACAGTAGCTAAGGTGGTGAAGGGGCAGGAGAGAATTCACCAATTAGATATAGGGGATGATTAGGAGGCCAGATCTGATTGGGCAACAGTGGGCAGTTTTAGCCAGGACATCGGGGAACCACCCCAACTCTTTCATGCCCTGGGATCCTTTATGACCTCAGGGAGTCAGGACCTGGGTTTTAAGTTGCAGCCAAAGGACAGCACCATTTTACAGCAGTGTCCCCGTCACTGTACTGGGTGGGGCACTGGGATCCACACAGACCACAGGATGGGCTAACCTGCTGGCCACACCAACACCTCTTCTGGCAGCAACCCAGCTTCACCTGTTGGTCTCCCATCCGAGTACTGGCCAGGCCCAAAGCTGCTTAGCATCAGATGGAGTACCTAGTCTGATCCACAATAACATACATTTTAAGTCTCTAATTACCATAGGCAGGTCTACACCCATTTTTTGTCTCAGCCACCCTAAAAATAATGTATATGTTCCCCCCGCTTCCATAACGCTCAGCAAATTTATCATGAGGATCTTGGGGATGGTGTCCCAAATTTGTTGTCCCCCCAAGAGTCAAATGCTAGAATCACTCCTGCTAATAACTAAGTCATAGTCATACTCATAATCATACATACTGGAACATCTGTGCTTGTGGTGGACACAACCACGATGGCAGTTCTTTCGGTTAAGACACAGACGAGTGGGGCCATGTTCAACCCATCAGAAATATAAATGGAACTTAAAGTATTTCTGCTCAGACTGAAAAAAAGAACACACTGGACCCCATATGTCACAACTGATGAAAGAATCAATGACACGGGAGGAAAAGAGCACTCCGCTGAAAACAAATCAATACATTTCTGACATGTCCGTGAGGTGAAGCAGTGCATTCTGGGATTTATTTTTTTACTTGACTTTTTGAATGGCAGCTGGGTGGGAGGTTTGCCTTCTCAAGTTTATTAAGCCAAAAAAAGCTGTGAAACAGGCAGCCAGTGAACAGGAGGACCTGAAGTGCAGAGTGATGTGTAAGACCAATAGGAAAGCAAGGCGCCGTCTGCACCAGCATGATGATGGGTGAGACGTACACATTGCCAGGCGTGGAACACAGAGTGAGCGGGTGGGCACGTCCAGAGCGCATGCATAAACGAAGAAGCAATGAAAACCAAACGAAAACAGATAAAACTGAATTTTTAATGGCACCGTGGTACAAGCTTACAAGATGTGCACAATGTAAAGAAACACAAGAAGAGGAAAAAAAAAAAAGATGACAAGCGACTTCACCAAATTCTGCAGACGTGGGCCTTTTTTTGTGCATTTACATTTTTTGAGAAAATTGCCGTCTGTTTTCTCCTGGTGTTTGGTAGCTTGCATGGGGCTTGTGGGTTGCAAACAACGGCAGTGGCATTAATAAAAATAGGCCTGAGCTTATTCAGGTGGACGACATGACCAGAGGATGACCGCACAGATCCCTCATAACCAACTTCCCTACCCCTCCCTTACACAGACACACGCACAAGAGCAGAACGAGTGATGTGGCACCGTTTAAATTTAGAGGTCTCGCATAACACCACAGGTGGGGGGAAAAAAAAAAGCACCGAATAACACCACAGCACTCAAGCGGGGTCTATGTAGAGCTGGAAGGAGACTGTAGACATCATAAAGGCACATGGAGAGTTACACTGACCCCAGCTTAGCACTCCCTTCACTTCATGGACTTACATATAACACTTTTCACAGCTTAATGCACATGTTGACAAGTTCAGCAACATGGAATTGCTAATAACCTTCTGTTGTCCAAAATTAGCAAAGCTAGTTTACTGTGCTTAGAAAAACAAAACTTTTAGTGAAGTTTTACCACAGTGTGGTAAAAAGACAATGTACTTTTCAACACATTACATGTCACCATTAAAACTTCTTTAAAACTGTACTGCACAACACCATTTCTTAAATACCCGGTAAACTTCTTCAATACATTATTTCCTTAACTTCTACAATTTGCTATCATTTACTTTTTCCACCTTGTCAAAACAGGCTTCCACTTTCTCCACAGACTTTTCGCAGTTAATTCGGGAACCGCTCTCCTTCCCCCTTAATTTGCTTTCTCAGAAACGGCATCAACACTCATAAACCAACACCGAGTCGGGCGATTCATTCTCACGATACAAGGTTGGCCGACAAAATGTAGCCATTTGCAGGAATTCCTTTCATGCTGCCATTTCCTGCAGCTGGCATCTGAGATTTTGACACTTTTAAAACATTTCAGTCCCTAAAAAACACTGCAGCATATACTGTACTAATGTAATCTTAAAAAGTATTTGTTTGTAAAGTTAAATTTACCAATTACCGATCATCCTTGAATCATACAAACATCTGCTGAATGCTAAAAAAAAACATTAAAGCAGGTGTCTAACAGAGCATCTTCCTCACCCCTAGATTTGTTAAAAGTGAAGCTTAGGAACCAAGTTCTCAATAACATTCAGCACTGGTTATGAGTACAAGTAACTCTGCAAGTAACGCTGGGCCTAAATCACTCCTGCCCTGTGGTGGTTGGCTTCCAAACCTGTGCTGCTGACTTTTTGGCTGAGAACTTTGGCCGTGGAGCTGCTGTAGGACCTGAAGTGACAGATGCGGGCTTTGGGGGCACTTGGTAGCTGGGAGCCACATAGGCACTGGGAGAGGGCTGGAAGGCTGGAGTTGGGCTCTCTTGGTAGGGAGGGCTTGGGCCTAAGTGGTAGGATTGAGCAGGAGCTGGAGGATAAGGAGGGCTCTGGGACTGCTGGTATACAGGGTTCTGATCAGGTTGGTAGGGAGGGGAAGGGGTTGATTGATAATAAGCGTTTGGAGGTTGCTGGTAGGTGTTAGAAGGACCTTGGTTATAGTGGGAGTTAGGGGCTAGTTGGTAGGGTGGGGCAGGGCCTTGTTGATATGGACCCTCCTGCATAGAAGATGGTGGATTGGGGAACCCGTAAGCGGGTGGCTGGGGCTGGTGGGTATATGAGGCATTCATGGGTCCAGAAGGCTGGGTGGCAGGGAATTGCTCATATCTGACTGGTTGGTTGTTGGTGACAGGGGCAGGGGCCAGTTTTGATGAGGGGCCCTTTGATTCCCCAGCTGCTCCGTATGTGAAGAGGGAGGAGTTCAGCTGATAAGGCTGGTGTTTCATGACATCCAGAACATGTAGGGGCTTGAGGGCAGGTTTATCTTTGGTTTTAACATTAACTGATGGGCTAGATGCAGGTGACTGCTTAACTGCTCCAGGGGGATACGATGGGGAATGGATTGGATTGTATGCCAAGGGAGGAGGGGCCCGCACATTGGATGTGTATTTCCAAGAGCTAGGCAATGAAGGGGTGGGTGATACGGATCTAACCTTGTTTGCCTGCACAGTAGAAGAATCCACCACAAACTTCTCCATACGTGACTGCCTCTTTGCGAAGAGCTCTGCTCCTTTTCCCCGTAGAGCTGGCATCTCGAAAGCTGAGCCGATCCCTCCAGCTATGGAGGCAATTCCGGGAGGGGTGGAGGGCGTGTAGGAATTCGTTCTCCGTGGAGGTGGATAGCCCATTGAACTGGTTCCGCTCTGTGGCTGGTTCCATGATTTCACTGGCTGCTGAGAAGTGGAGGAACCCTGGTTCATAGCCATGGAACTCCCTGGGGCTGGTGGCTGTGGAGTCCAAGAATTCATGGACGGCTGTGCAGCCCATGGAGGTTGTGTGGGACCCTGGGCTTGAGTGGAGCCCCAAGCACTCACCGGCGGCTGTGACTGTCCATGACTATGGGGTGATGTCATAGTGCTTATAGATGGCTGTGGCGGTGCCTGGGTTTGCGGCAATGAAGTCCAAGAAGGCTGCAGCTGGCTCTGGGCCGGAGCCCAGGCATTCATGGGTGGTTCTGGGTGGGTCTGTGGTGGCTCTGGTGCCCAAGTGCTCATGGATGGCTGTTGCTGTGCCTGAGGATGAGGTGGTGAAGCCCAAGGAGGCTGAGCTTGAGGGTGAGACCAGGAACTAACATGAGACTGTGGCTGTGCTTGTCCTTGGGACTGAGGTTGTAGTGGAGAGGACCAAGATGGCTGTGTTTGTGCCTGGATTTGAGTCGGAGGCCAAGAACTAACATAAGACTGTGGCTTTGATGGTCCTTGTAGCTGTGGTTGTCCTGGTGCGGCCCAAGATGGCTGTGCCTGTGGTTGAGCTGGGTCTTGAGCCCAAGCGCTATCTGATGACTGTAGCTGTTGCTGAACAGCAGGCCAAGAACTAATATGGGTCTGCGGCTTCTGGTGTGTGTGTAATTGTACGGGCGAGGACCTGGTCGGCTGTTGCGGTGCTTGCACGCGAGCCGGGGTCCACGCACTAACGGGCGGCTGAGGCTGTGTCTGTGTATGAGTTTGTCCCGGCGTCCATGCATTCACGGGTTGCTGTGCCTGGGACTGAGCAGGGGTCCAGGAGCTCACGGGTGGCTGTGGCTGGGACTGAGCAGGGGTCCAGGAGCTCACGGGTTGCTGTGCCTGGGACTGAGCAGGGGTCCAGGAGCTCACGGGTTGCTGTGCCTGGGACTGAGCAGGGGTCCAGGAGCTCACGGGCAGCTGTGGCTGAGTTGGCGCAGGTGCCCATGTACCCACAGGCGCTTGAGGCTGTGTTTGAGCTGGGGTCCAAGTACCCGAAGGTGGCTGTGGCTCAGGCTGTGATTGTGACCCGAAGGTCGAAGCCAATGCACTCTCTGGTTGATGGGGCTGGTCTTTGTCCTGGGGAACATCTGGCTGTTCAGGCTGCCGCTGAGATTCTAGCGGGCTCCATGCACTCACAGCAGCACAAGGTTGTGCGGATGAGCGGACTTCCGGAATTGGGGCAGGAGCGGCAACCAAGGCAGGAGCTGAATCAGGAGATAACAACGAGACTGCCGCAGGGGCAGAAGCTGGGGTAGCAACTTCATTTTCTGCTAAATGGGATGGCACCTGGTCAGCAGATGCAGGTGGCGGGGACCATGGTGGTGAGCCCGGATTGATGGCAGGCTTTGGGGCTACTGGGGGAGGGATCTTTTGTTTAACTCTTGGGGCTGGCAAGAAGTTACAGGCCTCAGCACCAAGGCTGAGGTAGTCCTCCTCGGGGCCTGATTCGAATCCAGCCTTCCTTTCATTCTTGTTTAAAAGATTCAGAAGCTCAGGATTTGGCGACATCTTAGGGGCTTCTTTGAAAGTAAACATCGGCTTCGCGGTGACCTTCTTTCTAGAGTCTTGTAGGATGCCAGTCTTTATCGCTGGCACGGCAATGCGCTCGTCACGTGAAGCTATCTGTTCACCGGCTCCCACCGACGACCAACCTTGGGTTTGGACTGTGCTGTACTGGTTTTCTGAGTATACCGTTTGCTGTTGGCTAATTGCACTGCTTGAGGGTACAAAGGGGGTGGCAGCTTTGTTTGCCACTCCAGAGAAGGGCTTTGCTGTCTTATTGGTAATGCTGGTAGACTTCTGCATGTCACTAGCTTGGTGGAGTGCCATGCCGTTCATGCTTTGAGAATATTGTTGAACCTCCTGGTACTGCTGCTGCTGATATTGTTGCTGCTGTGAGTACTGCTGTTGGTGGAATTGTTGCTGATCTTGGTATTGCTGCGGTTGTTGGTAGTGTGGCTGCTGATAGTGCTGCTGTTGCTGCTGTTGATGCTGCTGCAGATTCACATCCATGTAGACCTGGCTCTCTACCGACTGCATATACGACTGCTCCTCTGTCTGATACTGCCCAATCTTCACAACGTCCATACGTTGCACTTCCTGGACCCCTTCCACCGGTATCCCCTTCCTCCTCATTTCCTCATGCTCAGCTGTGATCTCGTCCATCCGCTGTCGGCGCTGGGCAAACATGAGTGCTCCTTTGCCCTTAGTTTCAGGCAGACGGTCCATCTCCTGCAGGTCCTCTAACTTCTTTTCAATCTCCAGTAGTCCCGTGTCCCAGTCGAAGGTCACAATCTGGCCACGGCCTTGTGCATTGGTGAAGAATTCCTCATCAAGCTCAGACTCGCTGGTGGCCAAGACGTTTAATTCAACGGCGTGTTCCCCGCCTTCCTGGTCCTCGTCTTCGTCGGTGTCTTCTGGGGCGTCCTCCCCGGTCCCGTAGCTGACTAGTGTGAACTTCTTGGCTCTTTGTCGGTGCTTTTTGAACATCAACACCCCTTTGTTGTCGGAGCTGGGTGCCGCTGTCAGTAACAGGGCAATGCGCCTACATTTAGACTTGGCCTCCTTCACCTGCTTCTCTGACTGGCTCTCACTGCGCCTGAACCCTAGCGGGGAAGATGGGTAATATGGAGGAGAGGAGAAAAGAGAGAAAGAGACAAGTGGAACACTGTTTCAAAAGACTGGTTCTAGTGACCTACTTTGCAGTATATGAAGCCACAATTATTAATAGCCATTTGCGAAACTGAGGCCATCTCCAATCACTTAAGGATGTGCATAGTTCTGAAAACTCACCAAGATCCGTTAAATATTTGTGAAATCACAGTTATATATGAGCATGTCTTTTATGTGCTGAGATGAACACTGACTCAATTACTTGAAGTTGAAAAATTTAAAGATATGAATGTCAGCTCTAAAGCTTTATAAGGAAATAATCTGTAGTACGGTTTCCAGTGCAAACTCATATAAATATAAAACTATTAATAAAAACAAAACCACAAAACCAAATACATAGTCAATGGTATTGGGTGAATTGTGCTTTTTGCATTTGTGAACTTTACATGTGTGGTGTAATTCTGCCGATGCAGAATAAATTAAATATTTTTTATTGTAAACTTAGTCATCAGTCACATATTCACAATGGTATCAAATATAAACACATAGGATGCTTAGTGAAAGAAACTGTAAATTTCATTTATTATTTTGCATGTTGCATTTGGGCCCAATACAGAGCACCCCGCGTGGTTCTGGCTGATGAAATGTCAGGGTTGTGCAACCCCCTTCATTAGGGAGTCAGTATCTGATCCTAATAAATGTCTCAGCCCAATTAATCAAACGCCTAACCTTTGCAGTGTCTCATATCCCACATGGGACACAGCGGAAAAAGAGGGAAAATTCTTGGCGTAAAGCAAAATTCAAAGCTCCATAAAGTGTCTCAATACTGCTCTTGCTTTAAACGGTCAGATATTTATAGTCAAACCGCTTACGAAAGTGACTATGGCTTGTTTTTACACCACTGTCACATCAAACAAATGACAGAATTCACATCATGCATCGACCATGAACACTCCTGGGTCAAAAATTTACAGGTACATGCCCGTCATACAGGAAATACATACATATTTAATGCATGCATACTATTCTCAACACTGATCCTTCAACAGAAAGTTTATTTTAACTAGTAGCACAGCTTCTAGCAGTAAAGCAAGCAGAACAACAAACAAGAATATTTCACATCCAGGAGCAAAATATCAGAAAAACTTTCGGAAGATGCGGTAACTCTGGAGTGCAATGAGCTTGCAGCAAAGTATCTACACAATCCCATATCTGTAGGTACTCCTGAGCCTCTAGTCAATCCTTAAAACTTACACTGTCTTTTATCAGCGAACAGAATCAAAAGTGCCGATATTTCCACATGCTCCCCTTTCTCGAAAGGCGGAATCCGGCGACTACAAATCACGACAAATAGAAAATCACCGTGGCAATTTTTTACCGACTAACCTCAGGCTCCGGAAGGCAGGAGGGGTAGAGGGGGCACTTTGCCGTGGGCAAGACGGCCAGTTTTAAAGGATCAGGTGTCGGCAGGCGCCGCACATGCTCGTGTCCATCAAGCACGCTCCTGCCAGCGTCGTCAGAGCGCTGCCGTGTTTATTCTTAACCGCTAGCAGCCTAAAGTAGGGGGGGGGGGGCACCCTGCACCTGCCCAGCCCCCATCCACACAGGGCAACCAAAAGGCTGCAACCAACACCCAACCACCGACT
The DNA here is from genome assembly GCA_026780845.1 of Petrocephalus sullivani. Taxonomy (NCBI): domain Eukaryota; kingdom Metazoa; phylum Chordata; class Actinopteri; order Osteoglossiformes; family Mormyridae; genus Petrocephalus; species Petrocephalus sullivani. Next base: position 9,553,886 of record JAODKM010000016.1, on the reverse strand, counting down.
TCCACGCTTCCACACCGTCTCTTTTTAACATGAATCACTTTGCTGTTTGCTTAGAAATTAAAACAAAAGAACTGAACACCAGGAATGGCACGGTCAGTGCAGGGCCGTCCTATGCAATAGCTGTTTTGCATCTGGTACTTCGCACCCAGTGACTCAAGCCATGAGGCTTATTCCCTAACAGTCTGGCTTATCTGCCACGCGACCCCCCCCCGCCCCTCACTAGCCCTTTAAATCAACCAGCACTCATGAGAGACAAAACCAGAAATGCAAGGGTCACGCCCCCCCTTAAGTATCTCTTATAGAGCAGCAGCTGGACAAACGGAACAGGGGGGGTACTCACTGGCATGTCGGGCCCGATGCTTGCTGGGTCTGCCCACGTCCTTCTCCGCCTCCGAGTCAAACTCCTCTGCCGAAATTCCAGGGGACTCGGTGGTAGGAGGGGCTTCTTGGGCTCCTCCATCATCCTCTGCCCTCCCACTGCTCCTGGGTTCTCGGCCCCCGCCAACTGTCCCGTCCGCTTGGGAGCCTGGGTGAGGCCACTGCAGGGTCACTTCCACCTGGCCTAGAGAGCCGGAGTCGGGCACATGCAGGGCGTGGGTGGTGGTGGAAGTGCGAACGACCTCAGCCTTCGAGACGCCCTCGTCTAAACTAGGGTATGAGAGCGAAAGCTGCAGCTCCACCACGGACCCTGGGGTGAAAGGCTCCAGCCGGCGGACACGCTCCCAGGAGGCCTGCCCGGAGGTCTCTGCATCACTCTCTGCCTCCCCATAGTAGGCCTCATCCTGGGACTCGCATATGTACAGCTCCCTAGGAGGATGTTGGTGTCGGGCGGGCCAGATCTCCAAGGTGGTGCTCTCCAGGCCTTCCGTGACAGTGTCCTTCTCCCCGAAATAATCCTGTTTTGTGTCCGGGGCTGGCTGGTCATTGGCTCCACACCTAAACTCAGGACAAAGAGAGAGCATGTTGTTTTCTGACTGAATTGGCACCGGTTTATTAAGAAAACAGTCGCTAAGTTGAGCCATGCAATCAATTAACGTAAGCACGACAGCTTCAGAAGTCTCCAGAGGTATACGACTGGTCATTTGATGGTGGCTCTCCAGTAACCCAACTGGACTTTGCTGTACACAAAGTCATCTCTCTCAAAGTATTTAACCTTTAATTTCAGAGGTTTGGTCAAAGGCAGAGAGAATATTTAAGTAAAAGTATTCTGTAAGGGGACTGTTTTTATGAGTTAGAAATTAGTATGCATGGAAATCTCAAGCTGCATCACTACTTAAAAGCATTTTTTAGTAAATGTTTGCGGCATTCAGCAGTCCGTGAAAACATGAAAACTCTGACTTGAATAGATGCATGTCACGAGCTGCAGCGGAAATGTTTATATTTTCCAGCTTGACTTTGCAGGAAGATGGCCCAAAATGGAGAGTTTTTCAAGGGAATTATCTGCCGAAACGTCATATTCAACCTTGCTTTATTTATTCGGTTTAGCCATGGACGACATGGGAAACTTCTGCAGGAAATGTCACTCACTGCTTTTTGAATTTGCCCATGTTTTTCTATGAATGATATATTCATTTTCTTGCAGTATTTACTTAGTATTTATATACGAATCTCCTCGCTGTCAGTTCACAGTCACCTTTCCTGTGAAAATATCGATTTTCCCTCCGTGTGCCACAGTGAGATATATTCAGATTGATTCATCTGCATAGATTCAATCGGGCCATTTCGTCTGACCTTTTGCGTTTCGCTCAAGCCCTTTTCCTCCGGGGGTGGGGTGAATGCTTCAAAGCCCCACTTCACAAAGCAGGCCAACCTTCCACGGTTGCCTCTTTCTCACTCTCTGGCCAGGAAAAGGTCAACTGCGTGTTAAATGAACAGTCCTGCCTGGCGTTGGCCACATTCCGCTCCATTAGGCAAACTCAACACCAGCTCATAAAACAAGCCCATCTAAATGCAAATCCAAGCTAATTTCTGTAACGCAGAACCAGGGGTACATATTGATATAAAGACCATATACCGCATGACCATTTGCTTGATATAGTATTTTATCCATTGCAACCACTTTGACTCTTTATACAGTTCTGTGCTTTTACTGAAACGACAATGGTTTGACACGTAAGTTAAGGATATAACTGAAATATCCTTTCTAGAACTTACTCCAGCTAGCTTTCGGGTCAGCTCCCTAGTCACTATGCCACCTACTGGCCTGCTAATGCTCGGCAGTGTGTGCGGTCTTTACCTTTTGACAAGCAGCCGCAGGCTGCCGGCCGAGTCGTCTGCGAGGGCTGTGATCTCGGGCAGGGTGAGATCCGCACAGGGGTGGTCGTTCAGTGACACCAGCTCATCGCCCACACAGAGACCCCCCAGGGCAGCTGGGCTGTCATGCTCCACCTGCAGGAAGACAGCTACATAGTCAGAACTCCTGGGGGGGCTGTTTGAGGCTAGGGGAGGAGGCTAAAAACCCACGAACCCACGAATGTGTGATTTATTTGCAGCCATTGGCTGCTGGTTCAAATACTGTACTAGCAGTGAATGGGGGTAGAGTGTGGCTCAGTGGGTTAGGGTCCGTGCCTGTGATCGGAAGGTTGCCGGTTCCGGCCCAACCCAGCCTTGGTATGTCTGTGGGCCCTTGAGCAAGGCCCTTAACCCCCAGCTCCCTGGGCACTGCCCTTCATAGCCAAGCTTGCTCTCTTGGTGGGGAAAAAAAATAGTTAAAATATAATAAAGTATCTATTATTATATGGGCAGGAAGGTGGTGTAGTGCAGGGGTGTCTGAATCTTATCCACAAAGGACTGGGACACAGTGGGTCATAATGGGACATACTGGGTCCCAGTATGCAGGTTTTTGCGGCAACTCCCTAATTAGATTACTAATTAGAGGACTGATTGGCTGACGAGTCCTCACGCCTGGGTTTGAACAGCTGATGCAAAAAAGTTATCCCGAAAAACCTGCATACACAATGAGCCTTTGCAGATAAGATTGGACACCCCTGGTGTAGTGGTTAGGGACCCAACTGTGTAATCGAAAGATTGCCGGTTCGAGTCCCTGACCCGCAAGTACCGCTGAGGTACCCTGAGCAAGGTACCATCCCCAAGCACTGCTCCCCGGGCGCTCACATAGCTGCCCCCTGCTGTGTCACGTTATCACATGGGTTAAATGCAGAGGACACATGTCGTTGTTGCGTGCTGTGGTGCGTCAACAATGGCGATTAATTAAATCACCTTCACAATTGTCTGTAATTCACAATTCTAAACTGTCTGAATCAGTGTGGCATATCCAGACTACAAAGTGGACCATTCAGGCGGGCCTCTGAGAAGGTCCTCATGTGCCACGATGTATGGCTGCCCTTCACTCCCAAGCTTGTTCTCTCCTAGTCGAGGTGGGACAAGTTCCTCAAAGATCTAAGTAGGGTCCTTAAACCCAGATGCCGCGGGCAAGTGCCCTGCATAACTATCCCATCTAGATTCCCTTTGCAAATCCCCTTTCCCTTAACAGCGGTGAATGGCCTGCCCGCATGAGGAAATCCGGCCCGACAAGCAGGAACAATGAGGGGCATGTTTCCTCCAGTCTCATTTGCCGAGCGCTTGTGGCCACGCTTGATCTTCAGGGGCCATAAGCACTTGAACTTAGGTCCAGCCTGAAGAGCCTTCTCTGTGTGAGTAACACCTCAGTAACAGCCTCTGCTGTAGTATGTGGCACAGTCCCTAAGTACATGTAAAAGGTAAAAGCTGCTGCTGTGGATTCATGACGTTCCATTTCACCAAATGACAGGTCATGTTGCGTACACTGGATGATAATGGCAGCATTTTGCCAATTTACCAAACATCTCCATGGACACCCCCCCCCCCACCAGGTTGAAAAGCCCAGCTTTAAAGGCACGGATATTCAATTCTGATGCAACGTTTGGAAGTATATCAGTTCAGTCAAGTCAGTTGAATCCAGAGCCTCAATGCCCAAGCGCATCGAGACTTGTCTTATCGTAACTGAATAGCAGCTCGCTTTTAAGGCCGCGCGGTCTCCGCATATCATATGCGTGCAAAGTATGAGATCAGCTCCGTACAGGCCCTGCAACAGGTGGCTGTCACGTGACCCGCCCTGGACACGAGTCCCCCACAGCAAACAGGTCAGGAATAGTGGGGGAAGGCAGCAGCCGGGGGGGAATGTGTGATATACTTACAGCCTTTGGCTGCTGGTTCAAATGCTGCACCAGCAATTAATCAGCGTGGCATATCCAAACTACAAAATGGACTCTACCAACATTCAAGCGTGCTTTTGAACCTGATACATACTTATTACAAGCATGGATAGGCCAGCTACTTTCCAAATAAAATAACTACATATTTTATACACTATATTCATATATACTCATATAAGCCCAAAGTAAAAGTAATACACTCTTTACCATATTTTTGTTAACAAATTATGACATTCTACATGATATAGATACATAGAAGTCTCCAGTAAAAATCAGTTACAGTAATTTTAGCCTGTATATCCTGTATACAAACAGGTTGAGAGAATACATATTGAGCTATTAAATTATATATTCTTTTTTAAGATTTAGCAGTTATAATAAATACAATGTTGAGAAAATTCCACTAGAGGGCGGTAAATCTGTGAGAATTGAATTCACAGGATCTGGTCCCAATTTTAACAAATAAGAAAAAGAATAGGAATGAAGACGATCTTTACAGACACAGTGACGCAGCTAACATACAGGTCAAAGAAATAACAGAAGGATGGAATAAATCTGAGTAAGATAAGCAAGATAAAGCTAAGTAAATGACTGTGAATATTTAAAAGACCACAAACTCCTTCTTTGCTCATGAACATTATAATACTATAAAAATATATGCATGGTAATATTAGACATTTTTACAGTGTTTGTTTTATGTACATATATGCATCTCCTTTGAATTTTCCATTTGTTCATTATAATTTCCAAACTATCCAACATCACTAATAGGAAAGCAGACATGCCACAGCGTAGCAAATAGTGATGCTAAAATTCATAATGTGATTGTCGCCTTGATCAAAGGCTAGGAGACTCCCCTAGTTCCGTGACAAGGGCCCAGTTATGGCGATGCGACAGGATCTAGCAGGTATCCCCTGGCTGATCCACAGCGCGCTGATCCACAGTGACGGCACCCTCTGGCTAATGGGATGGGATGTGATTTCACTGGCCTGCCCAAAGCTCCACTGCCCAGCTGTTTGCGTATCGTGCCAGTGAGCGTTTCTGCTGTCAGGGAAGGCGTTTGTCTCAGTGGGCCGCTGGCAAATCCTCCACAGAGAGAACAACAAGGGATCAAAAACAAAACTAATAAAAGTGTAGGAACTGACTTTAAAGGTTCCCAGATTCCTCCATTAGCCTTCAACGTTTTAACTGCAGTAATATAAAGTTATTGCCCTAAACAATATTATCAATATGGTAAATGATGTGTACTGAGGTAATACAGGACTGCCGCCAGCAGTAACAAATGGTCGTCATCTCGTAATTCTGAACTGATCACGGTAAACACAGGGCACAATGCCAATCCATCACACACACACTTGTAGTCCTATCTTAGTGAGGATCATCCATTTCTATGGGAAAAACCCTCATCCCAATCACAACACCCTTAACCCCTACCCAGCCCTAACCTTAACCATAAGTAACCAAACAAAATACAAGAATTTGGACATTTTTACATTCACAGATTTTCATAAACTATAAAGAAGCCTGGAGTAGTGAGGTCCGGCTGCTGACCTCACTATCCATTGCTGTTTTTTTTTCAGGATTAGCTATACTTTGGTCCTCACATTTGATCCTGATGTTGTGACAGCAGCCATTCTGCACCAGTACGCCCACTACACAGTAGGTGTGTTGTCCCCATCACTGCACTGGGGCAGCGGGATCCACACAGGATGGGTAACCTGCTGGTCATACCAACACCTCTTCCAGCAGGATCCCAGTAGCGGCTAGAACACCAACATAAGTAGTATTTTGGTTTCTTGGCAGGCATTATAATATGAGGTAAATTATAGACCAAAAACTCTGATAAAAAAAAATAAAAATAGAAAAGAAAATCAGAAGTAATCCTAGGCACATAAATCGTGAAAAATTGTAAAGCCTTTGAAATAATCCATATTTCTGTATATAAGGGGCCTAATGGTTAGAGAAGCAGCCTTGTAATTGAAAGGTTGCTGGTTTGAATCCCCCACCAGCAAAGTACCACCCCCAAGCATTGCTCTCCGGGCACTAAATACTAGCTGCCCACTGCTCCATCACATATGGGTTAAATACATTGGACACATTTTGTTGCTGGGATCAATGACAAATTTCAAATAACCATTATCTGACCTTCAAAACTTTAAAGTCAGTCTTATTTAACAAAATATGTTAATGTAAAACATTTCCATGCTTATCTTTATTGCACAAAAGGTTTAAATAATGTTAATTTATTTAATAAAGTACTGTATATCCAGCCCCTGTGGTAATGGTCATGTTGTTACCAGCGCGGCGGGAGGAACGACCCATGATTGCAGCCGTGGGGTGAAACCCTTCAAAAGGGCGTTTATTATC
>JAODKM010000016.1:9529448-9541720 GCA_026780845.1 Petrocephalus sullivani | reverse complement strand
GAATTTTTAGGGGGGCTGAGTACAAATGTTAGGGGGGCTAAAGCCCCCCTAAAAATGGCCTAGCTACGCCCATGCTGCTGACTTACTGTGTCTTTGTGTTTCCACAGGAAATCTTGCTCTTCCAAAATCACGCGGCAAAATCACTCTATAAGCACACTGCTAAGCATTTGGTCATGCCAAAACCTTCGTTTTTTAAAGAGAAACACACTTCTAAACTGAATCAAACAAGACGTGTTAAAACATGATAAAGTGCTCTCATTTGTTGTGAGTCTGTGGGTAATATTATAATGTAACCTCATTAAGGCCAGAGTTCTCAAACAAGCTATTCAGATACAAACAGAACTCACTTGTACTATAAGAACCTCATTTTGTACATAGTTTCCTGGTAAATATGATAATAAATACAGCGACCGTGTAACATAAGCAGGTTTATCCAAAAAGGGAGGAAAAATGTGTCTGTGATCTCGGGCCAGCAAGTTAGCACACAACACAGAGACTACCCAATGGTTTTTAGCAAGTTACACTTGTAACTGCTGCCTTTAAGTAATGGAACTTATCAATTTTAACATTTATGACATTGTTAAACGCAATTTAAATTGCTGAGAGGAGGCACACTCAGACATAAATATTTTTCAGTGCTTCAATGCATCTCCGTTCAGGAAATAACATTGACATCTTCCTAGGATATAATGACTATGTTGAGACAGCTCTCATCACTGATCTCAAGGCTGAGGAATTTCTTTGATGCGAGAGAAATATGTAAGCAGTGTTTCTAAGGCGATGACAGCATTTCCCTAAACACAACAGCACATGACCTACTTTTGTTCTCAAAGAGCTCTGTCATACCATGTGGTCAAAACATTAGCCACACACCTGTTTGAGATTAAAACTGAGTTCTGGGGATAGATCTTTTAGAATGTATTAATGCAGGAATCTGGTCTGTTATTGCAATGCATAACCTAAAGCATTAAAAAGCCTGATGTTGCTGGAACAGAAGATGGTTGTAATTTCTCCTCCACCGACACAGATGGTGCTGTTGAGAGTTCTAAGAAAATCTACTGAGTTTGGTTTATAATATCTAAAGTGGACTTTGGGTATTCATGAGGCGGGACAAGGCAGGGGACACGAGGCTTCGGTTTTGCATTTTGTGTAACTAGTGTGTCAGCTAAACAGCTGCCGGTATCCCACACGATTTCCATCCTAAATGGTCTCTAAGCCACACCTGATCTCAAACACGTAGAAACTCATCAGGTAGGACGGAAAACCTGCTGGGTACCGGCAGTGCAGGATCACAGTCGCCTAAAAATTAGACTGAAATGGCAGAGGGAAGGGTAATTTAAGCGGCAACCGTGTTCCTTTGTGATTGAAATCTCCATAAAAAGACTGAGCAGCACTGAGCCTCCGAATTACATTCCTGCAAGTTTGCCCATTGTCCCCCACTTACCAGGTATCAGTAAATTTGTCTTCACATTTAGTGCACCGGCTGAAGTGACCTGCTCTCACGGCAGATACCTTACAACTGAATATTCCTGGTCGAACGTCACGACTAATCCCACTGATCCCTTTCAGTCCCGAGTGAGGAAAAGCTACTGTTCCTTGTTGTGGGCCAACACCAATCAGCACCACTGGTTATCCTTGGTGCCTTTATATGCTACTTAAGCATGTGGCAGAATCACATCTCAGGCCTGGGGATGAATGAATGTTTCCACACGCAATCCAGCTATTTCATTAATCTTGCGTTTGCACCTTTTGATGAGTGCTTTGGCTTTGAACATCCCCCTACCAAGTGCTATTATTTACATCTGCCTGTGATATATGTGAGTATATTTTGTGTAATATTAATTCACTGTATGTAATTCCTATGGGCAGTGAGTGGTGGGACTGAGGAAATACCTACTGCTCATTCTACCTGAGTAATAGATTTCACTGGCAAGCGTTTCTATAGTCATTCACAGACAAGTATGAGGACCGGGAAGCTGTTTCCAATTTTACTGAACAATATCTGGAGCAGGACCTACTGACTAATTGCCCTGGGGTTAAGTGCTTATGTGCTGTGTGGCCAAGCCAAGATGTCTTTGTTCCCAGTAAAATTCCAGAGAAGTCAAGCCATATAATTTAAGGATATGGATGAGCAGACCTATGCAGATCGGTGACTTCATTCTAGAATTCAATTTCCCATAACAGCTGTGATGTTGCACGCAGTGACCTGACCTACAACATGCACTGTAACGTCGTCAGGTTTTGAGGGGACTATTTTTGTATGCAGACCGTTATATTAAAGTAAATGGGGCAGAAACACTCAATACACGAAGTTAATGAGTTCTTAACTTTCACGAGATGTCTCTGGCAAATTCCAAACTGCGACTCCCAGTTTTCAATATCTGAGTCATTAATTTCTAAAAGCATACTTGAAGAAAGGTTACTTCAGACACGCTAGCTCCCCAAGGCACCCTGTCAAAAAGCATGCCCACTTTTGAGTTTATAATGGTCCCTCCAGCTGACATGTAGCCAAACTGTGTTTAGGTTTGTCTTGCTGATATTGGCCTGAATGATAACTGTCCGCTCCAAAGCGAGAGGCTGACCGCACTGTGCCTTTACCATATAAGGGCTGACATTTAACAGCTTTTATCCAAGAAAAAGCTCTTCTGCTCCATCGCAGTCAAACCCAGACAACGAGAAGATGAAAATTATCTCCAATTTCTATCATATCTTGAGATTTCAACTTCACCCACCTCTATTATACTGTAAGGCTCTTTTTTGGGGGGGGTGGGGTTATATGCTAGTAAGGAGACATTAAGAATCCTTTATAGGTTTATAAATTATTACTTGGCACAGTAAGTGGAATATACACATAAATGTGAAACAACTACCTTGCAGGAAAATGCAAACCGGACGCACTGTTACTTCAGCTGGTGACAATTACCAAGTTTTGTTAACTATTCCGGCATCAGAGGTGGTGTCCCGTTTCTTCACAACATAGGCTATTGCCTGGAAGTTGTTGTTTTATGAAGTGGGTGTGTGGGCGGTGGTATCCGTGGTTGTTTATATGCTAAAAACAATAAACAGCTTGCATTGCATGGCGTTTAATGAAAACTTGACCAAATCATTGAACACTCTTAATTAATATTTTGATTCGCTTAAATCCTTTCTTCTTAGGCATCGAAAGGTTATATTCAAAGTAAAGCCACTTCAAAGAATTCTCAACTCTGCTGTTATTATCAGTGTTGTTTTAATATTTAATATAAATATTTAATATTTAAGTTTGCCGACGAATAATACGTTTATCTTACTAGCACAAAACGACGACTGCCTTGCTGGCAATAGCAATAATAATATTCATTATTTGTCGCTATCGTTATCAAATATTATTCTGTTGAAATGTTTAGATCCTACCTGTGCAACCTTTAACGGCTGGGGATGTTCAGTGTCGCTGTTTTGCAGACTGAATCCCCAAGGCGCACCCCCGCTCAGTGTGAGGCAGATGTAATCCCCAGTGCGCATTGCTGCCAGCTCTCATCAGCGGTCCACCACCAAGCAGACTAGCATCGAGGTGTTAGCGTGCAGTCTGCAGCGCTCTGGAGGACCGCATGCGAGCGCAGCCCACTTTGTTGGAGGGGGCCATTCACGTAGCAAGCGGCGAGTCCCGAGCCGCCCCCCTCTTACACGTCACTTGCTAAGACCCGCCCTAAGCTATTTTATTTTCATTTATTTTAATTATTTTGTATTTAAACGTCATTTACGAGAAATGCCTTAAATGGTAAAAATGATTGCACCTTCAGTTTTTGCATACACAGCTATAAATTAGTTATATGTTTCTTATACATAAGTCTCTTTTTGACTATTCATCCATCCATCCATCCATCCACCCATCCATCAATCCATTCATCCATCCATACCGCTAATTCTCTACACTGTCCCGGTGAGTTTGAAGCAGAGGTCAACACCATGGTTCTCTGGAAAATTAAAATTAAATTACCAAAGCAGACTTTTATGCATCCTATAGACAGTTTTCTTTTCCCTGGCTACTTATGTGATTTGCCTTACGATGCGAGATACTGCAAGGCAGTTGTATTGCCTACATTTACATTATCCTCCTATCTATGTAAACGTGTAGCTATCTAGCACACTTTATCTGGGTCTAAGTACAACTTTATCCAAATGAGTCAGACGAACACCACGGCACCTGACTGATGTAAGCTTACAGTGCTGTTATGAACGCATTTTAAAAAAGCAAGAAAATGTTTACAGATATAAATACAGATTTGTAACTTCAATGGGCAAGCTATTTGAATTATGTATAACTGAATTATGTATAGTATTTTACACTTTCATGATGGAAAATGCCTATCAAGAACTTTGTCAGCATCATCTGACTATATAAGACCCAGCAATATAGAATACTGTAGAGACTAATTTATCCATCCCCGAGGAGAGAACGTCGTTTCACAGACCCCTCTTGCTCTCCATGAGGCACACAGACACATATAGGCTACAGATGACAGCAAATTTGGGGGGGTCATAGCACAGGGTCCCCCAGCGCCCTGCTCCCCTGGAGCAAACTGGGTTAATGGGCCTTGCTCAAGGGCCCAGCATGATCCTGCCAGCCTTGGGACTGGAACCCTTCCTATTAACCCCCAACCCCTTAGAACACAAGGTCCCCCCACATTCTGGACTGCTATAGGACGATTCCCAGGGCCCTTGAGTGACAGGGACCCTAAAAAATTTGGGACATAATATAATTGGTTTGGGTTGAGTCCCAGATATTTTATGCTTTCACTGGGCTCAAAATTTCTAATGACACCACAATACTGGTGCAGACCTCTTCCTACCATCCATACTCAAATCTATGCCTTTGCCGACTATCAGAGATACAGAACCCTTGTCCAGAAGAGCTACACACCACCCTCATTTACTAGACAATGTTTTAAAAGTCCGCTGGCATTAGCCACCTGCCAATAAGTATAGTACAAGTCCAACCGACGTCTGGCAACGCCACGCAGTCTGCAGCGGAAGCTGGCAGGGACAGCGCTGGATGCTGCCTGCTCACTGCCGACGTCAGAGGGATCCCGCTACTCGGCGCATGCGCGGTGGGGAGCCGGCGCTGGGCTGGAGTTTGACGTGGCACTCCGCTGCTAGAGAGGAGCGGTCAGCCGGCGCTCCCCGTTATACAGGTAAATACGCGTAAATCGGCCGCATTTATCGCTAACGGTGGCAAACGGCGAAATGCAGGACGTGGCATTTCTTTGCTGGTATGAAGTTGTATGTATATCTTTGTGTGAAATCCCGTGTAAGCGGAACAGCAGAGGGAAAACACACAATTTCCTGATGCGCCTATTATCGGGTACTGCTGTACTTTAAAACGGATTAAAAAAAACTGCATGTTTCAATGTCAGCGATATAATTGCATTACATTCCGTTACATTACATTACACTACATTACAATACAGTACATTACATTTGGTGGTACCCGCGGCAGGTACGCCTGGAGATCAAAGGCGTGTAAGTGATGCCTGGCTTGTTTATCACCACGATGCACACACGTGTGTGCACGAGGAAACGGGCACTATACATTTGGGGCTTCTCCAGGTTATTGGGCTGCATTCTGGCCCGAGACATACAACTATGAAGTGCAGGTGTCAGACGTCAGAGTAAATCATAAATTACTTCTGTGTGATGGAATAATTGAAATCAGTTGTATTTCCTTTTATAAATATGTTTTATTTTGGAGGTGAGTTTATAATATAGTAGACGGTTTTGATACATAAAACATTTTTCCCCGTACTGAAACGGCAGGGTCGAATCTGCAAATTCTTCTGGAGTCTGTTTAATTCTAAAGCTCTCACAGTTGGTGGTAAGTGACTGAGTTACACCCAGCCATTTACTGAGAGCGTCTTTTGTCATTTGACAGTGAACTTTCCCCAGCTAAAAGAAAAAGTCCTCGTTAGTCTACACTCCCTCTGGGTTTGTTTGCTTTGTGCTGGTAAGTCCCCTCTGTGTAACTGCAAACTGACACATTATACTGTACACTAACCCACATCTAGTCTGAGTGGATTGTTAGGAGGATCCATTGTGTCTACTCCATGTTTCTCTCCCTCATCCTGTGCTTGAAAGCATCAGAGTTGGTTTTAATTATCAGCTTATTCCTTTGCCTCAGCATTTGAGCCGTTGAAGCTTCAGTTCCTGCATGGCAGGCTGCATATTTAGCCCCACCTACTAACCTCACTGGGAGGGAGGGGCTTCCCTCACATTAAAATCATGGCTTTGGTTTTGCTGAGCTAGGACTTTTAAACGGGCCGCTTTTGATTGGCCTCAGATCAGTTGTATTGTAGTTTCACAATTTCACGCCTCATATGTTTAAACAGGTTGGTCACAGCCATTTTGGTGTTTACCTGGTAAATTTTATATGGGTCCCAAGCAAGTTTTAGGCATTGTGGGCCTGTTTTCCGGAGAAGGACTAAGCCTAGTCCTGGACTAAACATGGAGAATCCCCATACAATATTCAATACAAAAGTTTCATCCAGGACTCTGCTTAATCCTTGTCCAGGAAACCAGCCCTATATGTTTACTGTGACAATTAAACTAAAACTGTACAATAGCAGGCCATCTGCAAATATAAATGTTGTTTAAATAAATAAAACCTGATTTAATTTCCCAGCCAAAAGTATTACATTGAATGTAAAAGTGGACATGTGGTCTTGCTTCATGGGTTGTGCCTTCTCTGGCAGATTTATTGAAACGTTGCCCTTTGGTATGAGACAAGCCTGACGACCAGCAATGAGTCAGCAGGGATACGTCGCCACACCGTCCTTCTCCCAGGCCCAGCCTGGTATGGGGGGGTACCATTCTGGCTTTGGGACCCCAACTTCTCAGCCTCTCTATGGGCACTATGGAGCAAGTCCTCAGTTTGCTGCAGGGCCATCAGGTAGACGCACTGGACCTCCTGCCACCGGCTTGGGTTTGCAAGGGTTGCCAGCTTTGGTCAGCTTGCTGGCGTGACATTTTCAATTCAAGACTAGGCTGCACACACATTTACATGTATGTGACAGTTTTACTACCTTGTAAATAGTCGGTATGGTTTGCAAACTACTTCAGTGATTTTGCCATAAGATTGCATGAGCATGAGAGTCTGAAAGAGTGTCACGCCAGATGTGTAAGAGTTGGCAACGCTGCATTGCTGTCCCTAGGTACTGCTTACGTAGTCGTGTGGTTATTTTTTGGATGCCTAGGAACTTTTTTTTAATTTTTATTTTCTATGCTTCACTTAGGGAGGTTTGGTGTCATCAATGGGTAAAATGTAACGGGTGTTGATGGCATGGGTTTATGTGCTAAATGATAACACTGTGCCACACGTAGGGAACCGGAAGTAGCAGTTAAGACCACTGTCCAATAGCCATAAAACCTGCCTGCTTATTCTGCTCCTGTTTGTACCGCTGGCGATTTTTGCCGAGACGGTTCAGTGGCTTTGTGCTCGCCGAGGTTACAGAAACATCTGGGCCTGGACCTGCGGCCTGCCTCCACTTCCAATCCTTCCCACCCATGTTTGACCTCACCTGGCCGGCTGCATGCCTCTTCTGCAGGTTCTCCCAGGTACCCCTCCCTCTCCGTCTCAGGCGGGCCCTCCAACCCGGGGCCCACCCCGTTCAGCCACGCTGGCCCCCCGGTCGACATGCAGTCCTCGAGGTACCGCGGCCCCCCGACGGCCTCCTGCACACACTCCGTATGGATCACAGTGCCTTTCACACGAACGCTGCGGAGCTTCTCAGCCTCTTTTGCTGGCTCTCCGTTGGCCCCCCTGTCCTGAATTCTCTTTCCAAATTTCCAGGTTCCCCGCTCCCGCCCCTTCCGTTTCCCACTATGGCCCTACTCCAGTGGCCCCCCCTCACAATCCACCCAATCAGGGCCAACTTCCTGCAGCCTCATCATCGCCACCCCCAGTTCAGCTGCTTGCCGGTCAGATGGAGACCATGCACGTTGGTGGATATGGTGAGGACGCACAGCCGTGGGCCGCCGTGCCATGTCACGTGTCCCACCTTTCTCCTGTCTGTATGTGTGTTAGTGCTTGTGGATGCCTGCTTGGGTCAGTCTGACACTGGGAAGCATCGCTGTGGATTTAATCTCTCGACATAAATATCTGGTGATCTTCTTGCTGACACTGGCGTAATTTCCTTGATGCCTGGCCCATGATTCCTTTAATTATTCTACTTTCTGATCAGACCCATCTGAGTAAATATCAGGGTCCATTTTCATGCTTCTTAAGGATTACAATGTTTGTTCAAAAGGGTTTCAAAGATGGTTTGTAGATTGCAGCCACGTCCTAGCTGCCGAACATTTGAAACCACAACAAAGAAAAGTACTTTCATCAAACTCTACGTCCTCTGGTTGTTTACCTTTATTTTCTTTCTCTCTGCCTCACACTGTCTTTTTGTCCTTCTTTCCACCCTTTCATCTTCTTGTCAAAGGCCATGCTCAAATGCAGAGTGCTTCCTTACACACTGGGCCCACTGACCAGCAGCTCCACCCATCGGCATCGCCACCAGGAGTCAGTCTCGGTGCCCCGTCGCTATTGGCCGCCTCCCAGCCAGCGGGTGCCATGACGACAGCTCAGCAAATGAGAATGCCTGGCCCTTTCTCTGGGCCTGGCCCTCATGGCAGCAGTGGATTTGCGCAGCCACCAGGACCCGCTGGACTACCTGGGTTCTCACCTCAAGGTGCTGACCAGTCCCTGGATACTCACTAATATTGGATTATCATTGAATATTATTAAATATTATTAATCACTTTCCTATTATCATACTATTTTTAAAGGAGCTGAGTGTAAACTTTGTTAAAGCATACCTATAATTTAATCTCTACTCAACTATCATTATTATAATTATTATTATTATTATTTGTGTTTTAATGTTAATATGTTTTAATCCCATGCAGTGAGTTTTTCAATATTGCTGCATTTTAGAAGGCCTGAAATTCAGCATCTGTTTATTTCAGTAGTACAAACAGACATTTCAGCAGTTAAGGGTCCACTACTTTGTTCCTTTTCGCCCCTTTTAATGACGGCTGGAATGTCAGGTACTTCTGCAGTGTGTATTCCGTCTGGCTGAGTAGCTTCTCTAGCATTCGGTGGCATAAAGTCCCCCCCCTCGGGAGAAGCTAAAATGTGTGCGCATGCTGGTACGCAATGGAGAGATGGCCGTGCTGTCACGCGAGGTGTGAGGGAGGCTCGCTGTGACTCGAGTGCTGTGTCAGCAGGCTCCTACGGCGGACAGGTATCCGCAGCCCAGCCTCCCTTCCCCGGCACCTTTCCTGGGGGAGCTGCACAGATGGCTGGACCCCCTCAGAAGAAGCCTGACCCGGACTCTATTCCCAGCCCGGTGAGTTCAGAAGCAAACCCAGCTTGGGAACCTCAAGTGGACGAGGGCTGTGTCCAGATTCAGAGTCTGCATCCTTCCAAGGAGGCGGTCTGTGTAGCTTTGGGTTGCATCCCTCGAAGGTTTGAGCGGTCTGTTTTGGGCTGCTTTTGAAGGAGCCTTCGAAACGGGACGGCCTTGTCGTCGCATGCAGCCCCTGAATTCGGACACCGAGGTGTGACTTGGACAGCACTTGGTGGCTCAGTGATGCTCTCACTAGAAAAATTATAATGCATATCAATTAAATCCCTTCTTATCATCAACCATTAGGGGTAAAATGCAATTGTTAAGTATGTAAGCATCAAATAAATCAAAGTCTGTAGATGCGAGTCATTAACGGTAAGTCCTTCTGGTTTTCAGTTCTTATCTAGAATCTGTATCCTGATCCATGAGTATTGTGGGGGAAAATAAAATGCAGGTATTTTGAGTTGTTGATTTCCCCTTTTGTATTTGAGACACAAGTCATTGAGGATGACCGGAGCAGGCGGGGAGGTCAGGTTTACAGCACCAACATCAGAGGCCAAGTCCCTCCTCTGGTCACCACCGACTTTGTGGTCCAGGACCAGGGTAAGTGCAGCACCCTCCCTGGGGGCTCCGCCTTCTCTCCCTGTATATCTCTCTGCCATGAGGTGCAGGGGAGTTTCCCATGTGTGGTGCTGTGTCGCGCAGCACATCGTGTGCCTTTCAGCGTTTACGCTTTATTAAATGCCTGCATGTGCTAAACATAAACCAGAAGCCGGGCTCTGGGGTATTCGGGCCATGACTGTTCAGCTGTCATGCGATTCGCCAGGGAATTTACGAGAGCCGCGGGTTCGAATCCCAGAAACCCAGTATCGCTGAAAGGGAAGGGGCAGCTGGGTTTTGCTGTGTGTGGAGGTGTGGGGTCGCTCAGTGCCCCGATGTGCCCCCCCCCAGGCCACGCCAGCCCCCGCTTCATCCGCTGTACAGCCTACTCCTTCCCCTGCACGGCTGACATGGCCAAGCAGAGCCACATTCCCCTGGCAGCAGTCATCCAGCCCTTTGCCGACGTCCCGAACAACGAGGTAGGTCATTCATTTTTAATGCCTTTTGAAGGTTTTCTTGTGGCACGGCAAGTAAAATGTGGCATGGTGTTGTGCTGGTTAGTACTGCTCCCTCACACCTCTGGGACCAGGGTTCAAGTCTCTGCCATGGCTCCATGTGTGTGGAGTCTGCATATTCTCCCCCCCTTGGCATCCTGGGGTTTTCTCTGCGTACTCCAGTTTCCCCTCAAAGTCCGAAACCACGCCGAGGCTAGTTGGAGTTGCCAAATTGTCCGTGTGTGAATGGTGTGTGTGTGTGTGTGTGTGTGTGTGTGTGTGCCCTGCGATGGGTTGGCACTCTACCCTGGGCTGTTTCCTGCCTTGCACCCGTAGCTTCTGGGATAGGTGCCGGACTTAAAAACCACCCTGCAGCTGAGGAAATGAACAAGGACCGCCTTCTTTAATGTTAAGCGTTTTACCTTTTTTGGCGTAACTGTAATTACTGTACACCTTACATTTTGTTCATTTGAGGCACTTGGCTCTTTTTGATTTAGGAATATTACTCCAGTCCCTGGTGTTGAGATTTTCCTGCTGCTTTTGGGGTTATTGTGGCCTCATCGTATAGCATGGTGGATCCCGCAGAGACCATGTGGTCCCCTGTAACTCGGATCCTTCCGTGAAAAGGTGTACAGCACCGGCCGGCCTTTTAAGGCAATGTTAGTGTGACGAAGGGACTCTGAATTGGCAAATGTCACATTTGCGGGGGTGCGTGCCAGATGAAAGTATTAAACAAAGTCTAAGTTTAAGACAGAGCGGAGCTTAAAATAGGTCCCGTTCCGGAAATCCATGCGCAGTGAAGGTTGCCATGGCAAAATACATTCTGCATGTTATTCCTTAATCAATACAACCTGGTTAATTGACGTCTTTTAAGACAAAAACATTCAACTGATCACATAGCAGGAAACATCGCAGAGCTGATATTCAAAGGCTCACAAATATCCAAGGCTCAGTGCAGGATACAAAGGGAGATTCTGCTGATCTCATCCGCCAGAGCAGTAGAAAATAATTTTTGTCAATGCATTTCTATTTTCTTTTCAGTAGCACAGGGTATCAGGCTGCTAATTAGCTACTGTCTGTTTCTTAGAAAAGTAGTGAAATATTAAAATGAGTATATATAACTGTGATGCCACCCATTTGTGTTTTATCCCCCCCCCCCCCACCCACTTTTTGGTGCCCCCTAATGATTGTCTATATGGTGGGCCACATCTGTCTCCATATATGGTCCTGCCTTTCTGGTGCATGTGTTAATGTGTCCCCTTCACAAGCTGTATCCTCCGGCAGGCTGCTTGGCAGTGGCTGGCATGCACCGAGCAAATCCTGCAGAAGGACGCGTCGCCCAGCCTCAGATTCACCTGGAGACTGGTCGCAGGGTTAAGCTGGCCTTTGTTTCCCATATGGTGCATAAACAGTTTGCGGCACTTGCAGTCAGTGACTCCACTGCGGGAGTCGCTTTCACATAAAGTCGGTTCCCAGGGCAGTATTAGGACATGTTTACTAAACGACTTGGAGCACACCGCTAGCCTGAGTAAACTGAACTCATAACAAACCCTCTTGAGTGGGCGGACATTTGTGACCACAAGTTGAGAGAAGGAGAAATTCTGTCTGCCCCTGTTTGGATTTAACGGTCATTAAGTTCCCCTACTTGTATATTTACTGCACATGCAGAAATCCATTCCCTCCATGACGATGGCTAATGGCAGCCCCCCCCCCCCCCCCCCCCCCCCCCGACCTCCCCGCTCCGCACCTCCTCTGTACGACCCGGGCCTGCCGTCCCGGCCCCGTGCGCAGCCTCCCCCACCCGCCCCCC
>JAODKM010000016.1:9480926-9501020 GCA_026780845.1 Petrocephalus sullivani | reverse complement strand
CAAGCGAGCTTGATGGGCCGAATGGCCTCCTCTCGTTTGTATATTTCTTATGTTCTTATGTTCTTATGTTCTTATGTTCTTATAAAACACAGATGAAATTAATGTTTTATCAAACATATAAGTTCTACATTGACATGCAATGGATATGCTGTCAGACATTTAAATCCTATATACATGTACAGTGCATGTTACATAAATGTTTTGTTAGTATTAGTTTTTATGCATAATTCTTTGAATTAACTAAGTTGAATCATGGACAGTGGGTCCACAACCAGGATAAGTTTTTTGAAAAGGAAACATTCTTCCCTTTGTGTCCTGAGAACATAACATAACTGAGCTAATATCACTGAATATCTCTAATTAACCCAACTGAATGTGGAGGGCTCTTACATGGCTTTCATTAGAATAATATAAAAGCAATATCAAACATTATTATTAAGAAACAGCAAGTAATAAACATGTATTTCCTGTGATAGAGCCATATGTTATCACACTTGGTAAAATGTAAAGTTCATGTAAGTGTATTATATATTTCCTATTTCCCTTGAGTGCCAAACATGTCAAGTGTGATTTTTGGTATGAATGTGGCCATAATCATACAGGAAAAAACACTGACTTTTAGTGAACATATAAAAAAACATCACGTGCTGTCATATAGAATTGAAATAAGAAAAATGCTTCATAGCCTTATATGAACCATGCTGTTCTTTTCATATGGGAGCTTTCCAGATCTAGATCATAATTATTTTCCATGTTAAGACCCATTTGCTAAGACGCAAAATAAACAATTCATAGCAATTATCTTGGGACAACCCAAAATCGTGCTGTCACTACTCCATGGATGAGGGTGACTCGTAAGAATCATAATTAGTTCACTTAACCGACTACAACAGCAATGTGCAATACTCCTGTCGAAAAATAATTCAGGGTAAAACTGTGTAAAATGTTTGGGATTACTATGGTACAAACAGAATTTGCCGGCCGTCACTGGAGAACACTTTGGCTCTAGCATTTAGTGATTGTGACCAGGAACCAAAGAACTTCCAAGTGTTCAGATGCAGCAGCTGCTAGGCACAAAGCAGAACAGAGAAGCGTGGCCTCCTGACATCACTCGCCACTGGAAGAGACCGAGTCAGCCAAATACGTAAACACGGCCACATGGGTGCCTCGGGAATCACAAAGCAGCCGTGAAAGCATCGGAAAGTAGCAATGCAGAGCACTCCGGGGGGTGGTGAGAAGAGAGTAGCCGCTGTAGCAGAAGAGAGCCTACAGGTACCTGAAGTATACCCAGAGTAGGCAGTGTAAGCAGTGGTCATCCGGCAAGAGGCTTCTCTATCAGTCTAACGTGGGACAAGACGTCCCCACCGAGGCTCAAGGGGCTTAGAGCACAGAAACAGAAGCCCGACGAGTCAGCTGGCATCAGGAAGTCGCAAGTAGGTCAGAACAATCCTGCGTGGATCAGCTGCGTGATGCTGCTCTGAGATACAGAGAGATACAGCAGGCTCACATTCAGCATTCAGCAGCTCCCTCATCTTCAGTACTATAGTGCATGGATTGGATCCAGGGGGCATGACGATTGGAGAAAGCTGATTGGCCCCTGGAGTGCCCCCTCCCCTGTCACTCACTGATTCAAAATATTTCATTGGCTAATGAAACCTTATTTGTACACCTGAATAGCTAATCATTGGTGAGTAGGGGGCTGGTTCTCCAAATGCTGCCCCTCTGCATAAACACCCTTCCCCCCTAACCTTCCACACACACATCACTGTACAGGGCACGACAGGACTGTGTGCATGAGGCCGCGGTTCCACGCTGCCACAAATTGCTGGTGCCTGTTGGCGTCACAGTGCAGAAAATAGAGGCAGCGCATTAGAGCCCTGAATCCGGGCACTTTAAACACTGTCATAGTTTCACCATAATCAAAACCTCATAGATTTTCTCTTCAAAAGGTAAATCAATCAGATGCCTTCAAAGCTGTTTCTGCGGAGCAAAATACAAGAAAATATCCAATAAACTGTCTATGAACTAACAAATATTACTGAGCTGAACCTCTATCGTTATCTATCCATCTTCTAACCACATAGCCTGGTCTTGTCCTAGCTATATAACCATTATGCATAACATTATCGCTTGTATTAATAATGTGATTTTATTATCATCAAAATAAGTAATAATTTGTAAGTATGATTCTCTACACAACTGTGCGATGGGAGAATATTTCACTCTGAATCTGGACGTGCTTTTGAACAGGGAGCATCAGGTGGCTCTCACAGAACTCGAAGCGGGCGCAGTCGAAGAGGCGAAGAGTAAATCGGCGACCCGCGCGCCGCCTGCTCTTAGAACGAATAGCTCCGGGTCCAGCTAAAGTTCAAGACATGCTGGCAAAGGGATTTTTCCATAAACACAGCGATGTCTGTGCGCCGCTCGCAGCGGTCATAAACAGAGCCGTTTCCAATTCACGAAACACAGAGTGACACCCCCACCCCCCCCACTAACTCCCCATGTTACACCTCTGCTTTATGTTGCCACGGCGACGCACAATGTTTCCCTCCCCCCTTATTAGGCAATGTCAATAGGTAAGACAAGACATGGGGGTGTGCGTGCAGCCGTACTCTGTGCCAGGCTCGAGGTAATTGTTTGGAACAGGGCAGCCTGTCACCAAAAACCAGAATAAGAACATCAGTCCCTTAGTATCCACAGGGGACACGGAAGACACTCTGTGAAAAGCCAGGGGGCTCTTTCAAAACGTGGATTTGTAGATCAAAGGGGTCAACAAAAACACACACACACACACACAGATTTGATGCTCCCATCATCACGCCAGCATGACTGATGTCTTCATGACCATCATCCTGGGGCCACAGTCAACAAAAGCACATTGACAACAACGGCAAAGACACTCCAGTGACAAAGCACCTTCCTGACAAACCAAAAGCAAAAACACTTGTCATACTTTTTAAAATTTATTTCAGAACTATATTCAATCGTTGCACTAGGAGAAACTATTTTCTATTTCTTTCACCGTACATTAATACTCTGTGCCAACTGACAAATAAATAATCCGGCTAACCGGGAGATTAATCTGAGCAGCCAGCTCAATTTGTCAGTTATTTTATAAATTTCAAATGACCTTTTCCCCTCAGGCGAGACCAAGGGGCACTCTGCCAGCTCTCCCCGGAATAATTTCGGGATGGTTTTCCACACGTCTTATGTCTAACGCAGAATGGCACATCGAGCGGCCCGGCACAGGTTTGTTGAGGGAAGAGAAGCGGTCCTGTTGTCCGTCAGCGATCCGACCGCCAAACGCTGGCTTCCAGCCCATTCGCCCTGATAGGTGTGAACTCATCACATCGAACCCAGAGCCAGCAAAAAAAAAAAAAGCACGTCTCTCAGTACCCTGCCAGAGCACTTACATAAACTCACTTTAATATACAATTGGTGCTGTCGTGGGGCAATTTTCTACAGTAGCTGCCGCGCCAAATGTCTACAGGCGCATCTGGGCCAGACGTCTACAGCAACTACTGGGCCAAAACGTCCAAACTGCCGGATCTAACGTTTTCAGTGACCTCTGGGCCAAACATCTGAGCTTCGGATGGGCGTCGAGGGACTGCAACAGCAATGTCATCATGTTTATACCTCGGGTTTACCTCTCAAGCCCTGAGTCCTGTAGAACTCCTGGGAACTGAGAGAAAGAGATTAGCAGTTCTCACAGAGCTCAAGCATTCAGTTAAAAAAAAAAAAAAAAAAAAAAGAGCTATGACAAATTTCACCTAGAAAGAGACCAGAGTGAAGTAATATCATGACGGCACTGAAGATGGCCAGGAAGGCATCGAAGGGAATCGTAGTTAGACCAAGGCTCATCTGTTAAAATCGATGTTAAACTCACACTCCCTTCTCATAAACAACACTCGGGGCAGCGTGAGGTAAGCCTTCCCAAAAGCTATTTCCATTACATTAAATGTTTTTTTGGAAAAGCTCAAAACAAAATAAAAGCAAAACTGATATACGGAGCATAAGCCACAAGTACATTTCTGAAAAACTTGCTCAGGACACAAGATATATTTAAAACCAGTTCTAGTCCAAAAAAAAAAAACACATTCTCATAAATCATTCCCTTGGTGCAATGCTCAAGTTTCAGACTTCTAGTGACTTTCGAGATGAGTTTTAGTGCTATTATTTTTGTTCAATATTTCGCGGCCACCTTTATTGATCTTCTGGTCTATATTCGATGGAAGGTATGTAAGTTAGAAATGTGGTAAAGGGGTTCAAAACGAGCCCACCGGCACTGAGGTGGCCATACAACATCTCTTTATCTCTGGAAAATAACACATCAAATCTTATCTAGGAGCCACACACTAGAGGTGACATTTTGTCTCCGTGATAGGCGCTTAGAAGAGAGCTCTTACTCCATCAAAAAAAAAGAGATGTTAAATGGCTGTGCCTATTACCAAAGACCATGAGGGTGATCCTAAAGGGTCAGATTGAAAACACTTTCATTAGCCTGAAGATTTGAAAGCGCTAGCCTGCATTCCACCATAATAACAATGAAGAAAGAGTTCTTAAAATGCATTTGTATCTCTTCTATATAGTGGACCATGTTGCGTGCTAACATATGGGATAGAAAGTGAGGTGCAGGAGAGTGCTGATTGGTGTAATCGTACATCAAATCTTCACATTTAAAGTGTCATGAAGATGTCACTAAGTCTTGCTCAAAATGACTCGCTGGTTTCTAAGGCACAATGGGTGTCATTCGAATCATCACATGTCTCAGAGATTGCCAATAAATGCAACGACATGTCATTTTTTTCTACCTGATTATCTTCAAAGAGGCCTCTTGACAGGACGGCTTAGGTTAAGGCCAGCTATTGCAGCGACGGTACCATTTTTCTGGGCTGTACCGCCTTGTGTTAAAAATGACATTCCCGTTTCAGTATGAGAGTGAATCGCGGCGGATAAAGGCAAGTGTCACACGGCGAATGACTGGCTCACGTTTTTGAAGCCTCGGTAGAGGATCTGCAGCTCCTTCCTGGAGAACTTGGTCTGTGCCTCCAGCTGCTCCAGGCCCTCGGGCCGGTGGCGCACCGTGGACATCTCCAGCTCATCTTCCACGCTGTCTGCAACGAGAAGTAGCGTGCTGTTAATGAGGGAGCCTGGGAAATCCGGGAAAATCGGACACCATTGGCTGTGGGGGGGGGGGAATAGGCGTCACTTCTCATGGCCCAATAGTAAGATGTCCTACCATGGGACAGTCTCACAAGCTGTAATGATTAAAACAAGAGAGAGAAAGCGAGATGTTAATCACCCAAACAAGATCCGGCAGTTATTCAGCAGCATGAAAAACCCATTTAGCCATGATTTCAATAACGATACAGATTCAGAGTGAAGGCTGATTACCATAAGTAGGCAATTCAGCACTTTCGACACCCGCGATCCGTCACGCCCCGCCGGGCCTTGATGTCCAGCTCGGTCCTAATGGGCCTATAGTGAGGGAATGCTGTCCCTGTCACAGGGCTAATGGGATCGATGCTGTCAATGGTGTCACTGCTGACACGTCCGCTAACGTGGAGACTGAGAACTACATGTGATTCAGTGCTGATCAGTCATTGGTCATTGACAGAGACAGATAAACATGGTCAGAGACACCTGGGCTGGAGATGGCTGAAGGTGTCGACTGTGGTGGGGCCCGTTTCCTTTTTCGGCCCCTGGGTTAGCCTGAGCATTAGAGCACGCCTGATCACGGTGAAGCTCGATTGGACTCCAACATAGACAGATGTTCATTATGAAATGTTACATGTGCCTTGTATGCATGGGTCATTTTTTAAATGCAGGAATATAAAGCGGCTGCTCTGTAACCATATCTGCTCTGGCATCGATCCGAGGTGCACAGAACAGGCTAATTAACCCAGTGATTGGCCTGGGTGCTCCCGGGCCGAGCACCTGGGCGTCTGTATTTGACTCCTGAAAATGACTGACAGTAGGGAGAGCTCAGGAAGAGAGGCACAGCGAGTCGGCCTAAGGACCCCCAGATTGTGACCATGCAACAGGCATCCAGACAGAACAGGTTCTGGGCCTCCATTGTTTTTACCTAGAGTCAACAAGACTTAAATATTCCTGACAACATTAGTGACGTTAAAGCACTTGTACACACACACACAGACACACACACTCAAGCATTGCACAGGGACACATGGCACACTCATCCAGCTGCTGCATACATACTACGAAAACCAGAAAGGAGAAGTTTTGGAGAAGTTTTGAGCAAATGTAGAAAATTGGATCATATTCTTTAGAAGCCTAATGATAGACTCAGAAGGTATGGATGCTAAGGAAGAACACCTGAGGACCCAGCTACCCCAGGAGGTGGACTCCCAGAATTCCAGGATGCAATCGCTGTAGGGGGTGGTATGTTTAGTGCCTTAAATAACAGAAACATGGATAAGAAGAGAGGGGGCACTTGCTTTCGGTATGAGACGATGCCTTCTTGCCCAGTGAGCAAGGCATGAGCTTCAGGAGCCTGGCTTTCAAGCTCCGCTTGGTGCCATTCTGAGAGATCCCTAGAAGACAGAGCGTGAGCAGCGGTTAGTGGCGTGGTTGGGGGGGACGTGCCTGAGATGAGGAGTACGGTTTGAGGGGGGGTTGCAGAAGGAGGAACAGCAGGTAAGGGAGGCCCCAGTGCTCCCCGAGAAACTGGGAAGGAGGCACGCTGGAAGGGAGCGACTGGGCAAGCATATGGCAGGGCGCCGGGAGCCAGCTGGCAGCCCGCAGGCAGCCGTCTCCGGACACTTAAAATAGACGCTCCTTTACTGGAACCACCAATAGAAAAGGCCCTTAAGGAACAATCTCCCAGCATTAACATGAACCATCGCTTCACATTAAATTCTACACACTCAGTGACGAATTACAACCTGTATTACTTTCCAATCGATTCTCGTTTTCCACAATGCAGGCTCTTTATGCTGAGGTACCTTTATACCCCACGTTACTTCAAAAGCTGATGACTAATAATTGACATTCTGTACTATATTGGAATCTTCTAGAATTTGCAAAAGGTCTGTTGACTGAGATAAATATGACGTATGGGACATTTTATGGTGATTGCCCTGGTCGTCTGCCTTAACTGCGTTTTCCCCCCTCCAAAACGTTGGCTGTCATCAGCAACTGGGCATGTGCAAACCAGCTACTTATTCAATATTTGATACAGGGAATGAATACAAAACACACTCAATCATCTAGGCTTTAGAGAAGCAGGGCCAAGCAAAGTAAATTAACTTCATTGTTTTCAAATAAAAGCTGTTCAAAGTTTTATTTTCGCTATGAATACTTGTGGATGTTTTTGCAGAACAGCTTTGACTTCGCTCAGAAAGGAAGAGCTTAGCAGCACAACGTGATAATGATGAAATAATCGCTAGCAGCTGACAAGCGCCTGAGTGCCGACGTAATTTCTCACGCACAAATCAGCCCACGCAGTTTCCTTGTTGTTCTAAAAGTGCACATAAACATAAAGAAGCACTCAGTATTTACAGGCAGCACCTTTGTCTACCTGGCTCGTCCTTCTTTTCGGTTCGGTAACAGCTGCTTGTGAAGAGTTTCATTCAGAAAGGTGTGGGACTCAAATCTAAAAGTGGCCCTAGACTGTTTGGCTAAAAGCCCATGTGAAGCGTAAAGCTGCAATTTACCCTAGCTAACCGCGACACTGCCGCACTCAGACCGCTTCTGTGAACCTCGCAGACACTCCGAGTGCGTTTCTGCATTCGGTCAGCAACGTGCGACTCGGTAAGCGTCCAGGGACAGAAATCGGTGAAGTGGGTTTCCTTGTGACACCAGCTACGCCGTAAGAGTGCGGGAGAGGCCCAAGTGTGGGCGACAAAAGGCACTTTTATTTGCCTTTAACTAAATAAAAAACAATCTGTCATCATATAGCTACCACACGTAGCTGGGCTGGATACAAAGATAAATACAAAGAGAGAGGCA
The DNA here is from genome assembly GCA_026780845.1 of Petrocephalus sullivani. NCBI lineage: Eukaryota > Metazoa > Chordata > Actinopteri > Osteoglossiformes > Mormyridae > Petrocephalus > Petrocephalus sullivani. Next base: position 9,493,049 of record JAODKM010000016.1, on the reverse strand, counting down.
CGTAAGAAGGGGTCAGAAAGACTCAAGCCAGACGAGGGCAAAACACTCAGGAGATCGAAATATTTGGTCAAATTTGAGTGCCAACTGGGAATGAGTCAGAGTTCTATCCGAAATTCAGATATATTATGAGAAGCACGGGAAGCTCTTGCTCTAAAGGCATATAAACAATTCTTGATAAATCCCCAGGATTTAGTGTGTTAAAGTGCAGAGGAAGATTGGGAATTGTGATGGGACAGAAAAATTCTTTGGTTCCAAGCTTAATGGATGGTATTCCACTTTACAGAGAACAGTGGGTTAGCTGTAAGTGCGTCGAATGAAACCCAGCGTACCAGCTGTCATCACAGATATAAAACATATTACAAGCCAAACATGCTTGCACAACATGCAATCATTCAGTACTTTTGCCTTCTGTCTGAATAAAAGACATCAGTTTAAACCCAAGAAGGACCAAATACAAAATGAAGTCTGGTTTTAGAATGGTTATGACAACTAAAATGTATGAGCCAGGTTGCCTGCGCTTAGTTTATTCTGAACCCAGAGAATTGTGGGAAATGCTTGTCCAGGGGAGCCAATCCCATTATCTGCCCATGGCCCCTCATGCTTTCCACCCGATGACCGCAGCAGGCAAACATGGCAGCCCCCCCCCCACCCACCCCCATTGACAGCACGGCAGGGGGCTGGCCATGTGCACATACCGAGTCAGGTGGCCTTGGCAAACAGCAATAAATTGTCCACTTTAGATTCATTCACTGGGATTACGGGCGATAAACACTCGAGCATCATCAACATGAGCACATTAGATGGGAATACCATTCATTACATGGGTAATGCTGACATAACCGCCCTGGGTCCTCTCAGCCTACAAACTAACCAGCCAATCTAAAGGTATAATTGACATGGTGAGAATAAAACACTGATCTCTGGCAGATAGAAATAAAATTAATAAAACTACTATGGTCATTGGCTACTTTTATCCTGCTTTCAAATCTCCACCCTTCAACCCACTTCGAGCTTTAGGTGCTTCGCATCCAATACATTATTCCAGGGAATCTCTGTATGCTTATAAATCAGACTGCACCGCTAGGTACTCCAGACTGCCCTCAGAACCCATATTAATGCTGTCCCAGATGCCCGCCCATGCAGCTTTTAATGAACCAACTCTGGAGAAACTAGCTGGCCTCTGATGTTCTTTTAATATTACTTTAATGATCATAACTGAATGTTTACAATTGCTGGCTATTCCGAAAGGACCTGGGCAATATTACGCTCTGTAGGTATCTTATGAATCAGGACATATCATTAAGACATTTTATTTGATGTAGCTCTTCGTGTAGCTGCTGTAAGCTCTTACATAATTAAATAACGATTTCACCACATTTGTTTTTTGTGATGCGTTTTCTCTTTTAACTGACTCTGGAGAGGAGATTTGTGTCAACAGCCAGGGATGCTCTCGTTGAGGTGTATGAAAAGCACAGTATGTAAATGAAAAAAGCAGGACTTATAATCGAATTTTAAATCCAAAGCAAAAATAAGGCCAACAGCAAAGCACAAGCTGGGATAAACCTCGCGATCCATTTTGGTTGACAGAAATTGTTTCCTCAACAGTGCAGTTTTTTTCTTTGATGAGATTGAGGAGTTGGGGCCGCACCAACCTCCCGCACACCGCATCTGCAGAGGAGCTGAATTAGATATGCAAATACTGAAGCTCTCAGACAGCACACGGAGTGCCCATAAGCTGGAGCATTGCTGCATGCTTGCTGCAATTTCTGCTGACCTTTATCTGACTGTTGGGTCTGGGGATAATTAATTTAATTGAGTATGAGATGGGAGAGACACGGTAAATTAGATAGTAGATAATAGATTTTTAAAAGATTATATGACCTTACAGTTTAAAAACCATACCTCAGCTGCAGCGTTAAATATTTTTTACATGTATCATTAAGAATGAGTCCTTCACCAAGACCTCAACAGTGAGGATCTGGGACATAAATGCAGAGCCACTATGTTTGTGGCCGTACCTACATGTGGGTAGCTCTGACTTACCTCAAGCTATTCATTCCTTGATAGACCGACCATATCAAACACCAGCTGTGAAATTCAGATGCTTTCATAGGTCTGAATCTGACAGACGGACAGACAGGTGCCGAGAGGCACTGTCATACTTAGGAGGAACTTTCATAAAAGTAGGCAAATAGACCCTTAAAACATTTTCATTGATCTGTGACCCATCCATCCATCCATCTTCTATAACTGCTTATCCAGGACAGGGTGTGGATCTCTGATGATAAACAGAACTGTCGGATAAACAAAATAACCTTGATGGCAGGGGTAGATTAACTTATCTGGGAGCCCTAGGCTGACATCAGTATGGACGTTGAGGTGTTGCTGATTTAAGTAGCTGTTCCATTTTTCCTAAGGCAAGGTGAGGCCCTGATGTTTGCTAGGACCCTAAGCTGCAGCCTAGGATAGCCCATGAATTCATCTGCCCCTTTTCATGATAATGCAAAGCTAAAAAAGGCAAATAGATGTCAAATCAGCAGTATATTTTAATTATTGTAGGTTGGTAATTAGTTCTTAAATGCGTGATGTAGGTTTACAACTTGCCCACCAATGTAAATCCAGTGTAAGCTTGGCCTAGCTTTTAGCCAGGGTAGCGGAGCTTTTATAAATAAACATTCACCTTCACAATGGGTGTAAGCGCTCTATAATTAGTACAGTGACCCCAAGCACTCCGGCCAACTTTTCAAAAATAGTCATAGTCCCTCAAAGAGCCTCATCACTGAAGCTTCATCCCTGGGCTGCTGCTAACCTACAGCAGGGGCTTTTCATTGTGTCTGTCATGTTCCATTTCCCGTTAACCTGAGGACCCTTTGGAGAAAGGCATACAGGACTGATCAATATTGCAGTATTTCAGTCAGAGTTCAGTAATCTAGGAGAAATATATTTTGATGTATAAGGTTTAATCGGGGGTATAATAATTAGGTTTGTAATTAGCGGACTGATTGGCCAAAGAGTCGTCACACCTGGGTTTGAACAGCTGACCTAAAGGTTATCCCCAATACCTGCATACACACCAGCCATTTTCCGGGTAAGCCACCCGTGGGTTTAATGATGAAAAACATGTCTGAACATAAACATTCTGAAGTATTCAGCGCTTCATTCATTCCTTCACAGTCATCCGTCTTCTAACCCCTTCAAGTAACCGGGGTTGTGAGGGGCTGTGAGTCGATTCCTGAGCAGTAATGATGCAAGGGGCTGCAGGAGGCCCGTGCATCATGCCTAGTCCCCCAAACTCCCAGCGCTGGGGGTGGGAGACGACATTGCCACCCACTCAGCCACTGTGCTGCTCTCACAGCCACCCTTAAATAAATCAACATTACAGAACTTGTCATAATAGAAAATAAGGTGATTAAAATAATGTTTCAAAGAGAAAATTACACGCTTTGCAGTGCAGACATGGCTGTACCCAGCACGGTGCCGTTTTCTTGCTTACACCTGAAACGTGCGTTTTTATCCGGCTTTGGAGGGATGATGCTTCGCAGAGACTTTCTGTCCTTGAAGTAGAGTGCGAGGAGGGGTGTGTTTGACGCTTGCAGTCCTGACACCCAGGCTCACTGCCCACCAGATTTATATCCCTACTCAAACCTGACAAACACCTAGAAGTGCCTTAAACAGAAGACGGACGCCTCCCCTGCGCGCGACAATCGTGGAGCGGCGTTTCCTCGGTGACCGGCAGAGGCACGACAATGCACGTGCTGGCACGTGCTGACAATGCACTCGCAGCCTCGCTGTTTTTGTAGTCTCGGCCCCGCGGCCTCGCGGCTTTGTAGTCGCGGCCTCGCGGCCTTTGTAGTCTCGGCCCCGCAGCCTCGCGGCCTTTGTAGTCTCGGCTCCACAGCCTCGCGGCCTTTGTAGTCTCAGCTCCGCAGCCTCGCAGCCTTTACGGTCTCGGCCCCGCAGCCTCGTGGCCTTTGTAGTCTCGGCTCCGCGGCCTCGCGGCCTTTGTAGTCTCGCCCCGCGGCCTTTGTATTCTCGGCCCTGCGGCCAAGCGAGCTGGAAGCACGGCGCTTTCGCAGCAGCCGATGGACGCTCAACACGGAGCCTGCGCCTCTGCGCCGCTTTCGTTCCAAGTCGTTTTATCTGATGAAGTGCGGCCCGGTCATCTTCACTTCAAACGTAAGTCACTTTGTGCAGGACCCTGCTTACATTATGCAGCTGCTCTCCTCCCCACCGGCAACACATGAGGACATATAAGGCCAGGGACAACTTAGCCAGTGTCACTGTGAAATTGGCTGTGATTTCCTGAGGGAGCCTCTTCCTTTAAAGTCAAAGGGACAGAGTGCAAACCTACCTAGCATTATCCGTCTGTCAATCCACAGGCTGTGGGAGCTCATTCACATGAAGCCTTACATATAACAAATACAGCACAGAACCTCTTACTGTCTGACAACGCGACCTACCAGATACATAGACAGACAGCTCTGGTCCTGCTAAACAGTGGCTTTACCACAATATTTCTCCCACTGTTAAAAAAAAATCCTAATTTCAGTTCTAGGTGTCCCAAATGCCTCATGTCTTCCATCTGATTTTAATTGCCTTCCCCTCTGTAATGGCTTCTGTGTGCAAAATCCTTTTAAGCAGAGCTTGTCCAAAGGGAAGAAACATTAGGCCTAATTGCTTACAGTACAAAGGGATTACGTGCAGTGCAATTAAGCCCAGCTTGACATTGCGCATGCAGATATTGGATGTTTGCAGACGAGCAAATGTCAGAGATAACCGACACCTGGAGGCGACGGCCAAACCCCGATGTGGACGGGTTTGTTCGGGGGGGCGTCAGACATCACGGAAACGCTTTCAAGCTCACCCTGAAACTTTCTGAAGAGTGCCACATTTGGAAAAGCCGAGGGACGGTGTGTGAGGGTGAATGAAGTCCTCCTCTCGCTGCCCATCGATCCGGCTTCCGGCGGAATGGGCCGCGTCTCGGGGCCTGACAGAGTCATATTTCACCGCTCTTATTTAATCACGGCGGATGCACCCCTGTATGTGTCTCAGGATTGAATTGAAACTGTCTCCCCCCCAACAGAAGGTTTGCCATACACCTTCCGTAAAACCCAGCCTCCCACGTTTGCCTCACTCAAGTATAACCCTCTCTGCAGGAAAAGGCAAGAACAATCGTCAATGACATTCTGACATTTCCCTAAAGCGATTCCCTGCTAAGCAGCAAACAATATTAGCACTTAGCATTAGCATTATAGATTAATAGTGATCATGAACCGGAGTCCCAATGGGGTGTTGCCCTGTCTGGGATAAGCTTACCAGCTGGACCCCCTCCCCCCGTGATCAACCTTAAAACAAGCAGCTGGAAGATGGATGCACTCATGAACAGGCGCGACAAGTATGATCATTTAATAAAAAAGTGGGTATTAATTCATACTGAAATCCAAATAAATGATCAGGTACAGCGTAGTGTAAATGACATAGAGACGATATCTTGTCAGGTTGTTCTCAGCCCCCTGGAAAGCGCTACTAGGGCCTCACCACCTGCGGCGGCCGTCTGAGAGACAGCTCCTGTCCCTGAGCTGTCAGGCCACTAAACAACCAGCGACCTACATCTGCCCACTCACTGCGCCCAACTGCACGCACACTCTCACCAATATTTGCATTTAGTCTTTTGTTTGGCTCTTTGTCCCACTGCCCCCCTCCGCCACCACCCCGCCATAAGAATTTCAACATGGTCCTCAGATGATATATGACAATAAAAACTCCAAAACTTGAAAGCAGGTATTGCACTGAAGCTGCAAGCAGCAGAGGCCAATAGCCGAGGCGAGCCGGCCACTGCAGCTTATTGCGTTTGCATCTGTGTGACTAGACATTTAAAATGCAAAGGTCAACCAGGTAGAACGCCACTGTTATTATAATCAGCGAAGAAGCCACATCCATTAAACCGCATCATCGGCTCACTCAGAGATGCATTTGGAGATGCCCATATTCAGGCAATTTAGCTGGTCATGCGACGAGATGTACAGCGAAGCTACTCTGATTAATTACACGGCTCAAGGGTAGAGTAAAGTGCCGCGTTTGGCCTGGCACAGCAGCACTGTTCTCTCACCTTGCAGCTGCTTCCCTGCGCTTGCCAGAAAGTTCCACTCGCATCATCGGAGACAAGTGTGGCCCCGACGTCGTGTCGAGTGCGTTAACGCAGTCCGGCCCCCTGAGGCCAAGCGAGATGGATACACGCCATTCGTTAATATCAGCTAAAAAGCTGTGTATGATTTATGAATGCACCAAGGGCCCAAGGATAATTAAAGAAGTTGCGGTTCAGAGATTTCCGGAATGGTTTTTAATTCCGGTCCCTAATTGTACTTCAAAAGCTGAGGAACATTCTCATCTTCTTTTTTGGGAAATGTAAGCACTTGTGGAGGGGTTAGACCCCTTCAAACATCTTGAAACAGGAAAGTATCCTAGCCCAGCCACAGTAGTGTGGTGCGGTTGTTTTTTCAACATTTTTCTTTATTGACATGCATATTTGACACCCCAGTGTAACAGTGACCCAGAGATCTCAGGACTGAAGGCATGGATTGGTGGGGGGGAATCAAACAAAAGGCACAACTAGCAGAAGGGCAGACAGCAGAACACACACTAGGGTGGTGTCAACGACACGACTGGGAAGCAAAGGACTGGGAAGCACTCTTATGCTAGACTAACGAGGGAGCAAACGATGGGCAGCTGGAGTGAGCCACATGGGGGCTGAAACGAGCAGAACAAGTGTAGCTCGTCAGAGACAGACTAGGGAGCGGGTGAGGCGGCAGGAAAGCAGGGCGTGATGAATGGGCCCCTGAGTGAGACCTTCACGTAATTCTGGATCAGTGTTTGCTTCATAAATGTAGTGGAACATCCTAAACAAGACAATAGTCAATCATATGAACATGGCAGTTAGAGACATCAGATTAACTAAAGCTCTGATTTAGTTAGCGAAACCTCCACTGAACCACCATGCCACCTTCCTCGGCAACTTACAGTCACACCAGATTTACATCCAGCAACCATTAATTTTAATAACGGCAAGAAATAAGGAGGAGACTTCTGTTCAAAGATTGAAGCACTTATGAAGAGAGGTTGATTGATAAAACAGTAGCTAACTGAATATCTCTATAAATTACAGTGGTTGTTCTGTCTAATAACTGAGGCTGTAACAGCCGCTGAGGAGAACCCAACGCACTGAGTACTCCTGGTACCCAGTCAGTCATTACATTTGTTTACCATAGTTTTTTACTGCGCCCGCTCAAAATTCACCCCTTAAGACACCAGGAGCAAACAGTACACTTCGATGCGATTTATTTAACAAGTTATTTCATTCCTATCTTTATGGACCTGCAACTGAGAGGAGAGCCTGGAGAGCTTCGGTGGAGGTGTGCTGTTTGGGGGTGGATTCTGCGAGGTGTGCCAAGGCCCTAAATCCGTCTGTCTCCTCAGGAATGCTGTGATCCTGAAGCTTACAAAGGAGGGGAAATAGTGCATGGGCGTCCCCATGGGTGATGACAGACAGCAGCATATCAGGGGGCAGCGGTGGCCAAACGGTTAGGGATGTGTACTTGTGATTGAAAGGTTGATGGTTCAAATGCCGGACCAGCAAGGTGCCCTGAGCAAGGTGCCGCCCATGTTACCTAACGTTACAGGGGAGGGTGGGGGGAGATGTAGGTTTTAATCTAGGTGTGGCCTTCAGTGCAGTACCCTGAAAACCATGACACCAGCTTCAAGATATATATTCATGAAGATGGTAAGCCTGTCCAGTTACAGCTGTGCAAACCCATTATGTTGCGATGCGCTGAAGAGAAAATGAGTCCATCGCTCCAAATCCAAGCAAAAGAGCGGTTCCAGGTCTTTCTTGAGGTCTATATGAAATATTTTCAATTTCGTAGAATTTATTAAGAAGGATAGAGTCAGACTACAGCACAGTGATTACCAGACATCCCCAAAGATGTATTCAGTGTCCAGCACCAAGGTTTCTGTCAGGGTCTCAGAAATACCCAGGAGTTTTAGGAAGGCTCTGTGCCCTTCACACAATGAGCCGCGCCCCCGTCTGAAGGGCCAAGTGGGAGCAGGTCAAGCTGGAGTGGCCAAGCAGAAAGCCTCTTTCACCAAAACCTCTTCACTGTCCTCATTAGTTTTTTGCCCATTTTTTTACCACTTTTGTGACACTTGTCAGAAGGGAATTACTGAATCTAAATCCACTTGTTACGATCAGAACATACTGGTCCCATAAGTACTTCAAAGCGAGTACAATGGACTTGAGGAGTAATGTTCGACATCACCACTTTGAAGATGTCCCCTCAAGAGTAAAATCTGTGTTCCAAGATCTGATCTGATGTTTTCTGAGTGCACTTTACATATTCTTCCACCTCGAGGATGACAGAACGGACACCGATGGCGAGAGGCAAAACTTGTCATTGCAATAGAATACGATCATTTGGCTGCCTAAATGCTAAATTATTTCTTAACCACAATGATATCTCTTGGAAATCTCTCTCCTAGTCTGTATCACAGCTGGAAGTGTAAATCACCAGCAGGAGGGCCCGGATAACCATCTCAATCTTCAGAGGTACCGCTGTGCCACCGCACTCTCCTGTCACACTGTTCTCATTATCAGTTCCAAGTTGCCGGTGTTCCCCAAACGGGCCGGAGTCTAGGGGCATACTCATCATGGCCGACACACTGATTGGTCCTGAACCTCAACGATGTACTCAGCCATGTTCACCGCATAGCTATTATCATCCGCAAACATCCAACGCTTAGCGCCACTGATTTTAATACTACCTAGCTAAAATAATCATTTATATTATACTTTATTACATGTACCAAGTAAACTATATATAATGCATAATTATTATGTAAATACATTCAAAATTATTATTTATTGTAATTGTAATAATTACTGTTAATAATATCTGGAATGTTTTGCCCATTTCGAGGACATTACTGTAAAATGTGCCGCTGTGTGTTCATGAAGAATTCTCAAACAATCAAACAAATTCATAAAATAGCTACAATTACAGAGCGGAAAGGCTGGGACCGGCGCCCCGCTGAAACACCGGAATGCCTACACCACCCTCCCACCTGGCTTTCTCAGGGGGGGCGAGCCACCAGTGGCTCTCCTTCACTCACTCAATTATTCGTCATTCAATTAGGCTTCCGCCTAAGAGCGGATCGGTGTAATAAATGTCCCAAGGCTTTCCACTTCTGACCTGGCCTTGGGAAGCGATTACATATTCATCTGTTGAATAAAGCCTCCGACAGATTGCATGGCATCTTGGGAGGGGCCCGGAGACTGAGACGGATGATGAATAAATCTGGTGAGTTTCTGCATAGCCTTCACGTCGGCCCATTAGCAGAAGTGTAATTGAGCTTCGCGGAGGAAACAAGAGCTGGAAGCACCATTAGCTGGCATTGCAGCTAAAATCCAGAAGAATCCAGCTTGACCAGCTTCACTCACAAAGATTAAGTTTTTAATATAACAGCAAGATGTTCGAAACTGACTCTCAGGTCATAGTAAAGGTGAAGGTGACTAATTGTCATTGTTGACACACACAGGACACAGCGCACAACAACAAAATGTGTCCTCTGCATTTAACCCATTAAAAGAACCTACATTGCCCTCCAGCTTAGCATTCTTGAAATGCATCCTAATTAAAGCTAGAAAATGATCTGCCATTGTGTCACACAGCACCTGAATGCACATGTAAGTAGTAAGACATTAAGGAGTGAAAAACACACCATCGTGCCTTCAGCAGTCGTGGTGAGAACCCCCGTAAGACCCCCGGCTGAATCCTGTAAGAACCCGGTAAAAACCTGGACTGAACCCAGTAAGAATCAGGCCTAAATACCCTCTGTGAAACATCAGCCACCTGCAGAGCCAAAAGCACAAATTAACTGGTGTCCGATCAGGTGGGTGAGGAGACTGGGTTCCTCGCTCTGGCACCATGCTACACTGACATCTACTGTCCGCCAGGCACCTGCGGGGCCGTGGGTGGAAGCTAGCGGCTCGCGTGCTTCTCTGGGCACCTGAGGCGGTCCAACAAGGCTAGGAGAGGTGAGTGGACACCGGCACAGAAGCCGGAAAACGCGTGGGACTTACCCGGCCAGATCTGGCATGACCCACAATGCGATTACTGCAGGATCACACTAAAGTACAAAGACTACCCTTTTTCTGCAATGCAGAAAAGGAAACATGACATAAAATAGAGTAGTAAAGGTAGCTAGGTCACTGGACAGCTACTCAATTCAGAGGTGATCAAACAAGTGTGAAACTTTCTCAAAGAAGAGGAGGCATTTTTACATCATTCAAACTTCTATTTGTGGGATTAAGTCAGCAATTTAATATTTAGCACTCAATTTAATCTACTCCATTCAGTGTTCATGTATATTTAAAACTGCAAAAATCGTGGCCCACGATAGTAGACAAGCCCGAGGGAAATGTGAAATATCACATGCCATACTGCGGACATCACCGTCTGATTTGATAGATCAGAAAATACTATATGAGATATTCAACTGTATCTACTGTAGAATCCAACGTTACTTTCTGTTGTTGCTTCATTAACCGCTTTCTCCACAAAGCTGAGAAAATACAAGACAATTCTGGACACCCTGGTATCTATAAGTAGTAAATACTGTTGTCCAGATCAATAGTTTATGTTGGTAGCTTATAGTTCAGCTCTTACTACGGTAATACAACTACATAAACATGAGCGCATCATCTCAAATTGGGCTGTAGTAGCAGTGAGTTGGATACAAAACAAGCCTGCCTGCGTGAATGATATCAGATATCTGAAGGAAAGGAGTAGACAGTGATATTGTTTGCACACAACCACACACAGACACAGAAAACTTTTCCAATCACACCTTCGCGAGGCTCCCCAAGTCCCCCCGCCGGCCGGCCGGCTCTGCGGACGCCACGTCGCTGCTCCCCGCCTTACCTTCTGAGAAGTTAATGATTCCCAGCAGGTGCAACAGCTTCAGCGAGGCACAGACGATGACCACGATGCCCACGGTCTGCAGCCCCTCTGTCTCCCACACCGTGGTCAGCATCTCTCCCGGGTCGCTGCCATTCCAGTCCCCCGACCCGACGCTCTGGTTACCGACGGCGCTAACCCACTCCACCTCCACGGCGGCCGCGCTCCCAACGACGCAGAGAGAGCGATCCCCCACCGGAGACTAACCCCCCACCGGAGACTAACCCCCAAGCGCAGACTGACCCCGGCCTGGAACTAAGCCCCGGCTTGCTCCCGCTGCCACACCTGTCTCCGTGGAGCAGGATCCTCACTCGGAAAGTGAGCAGTGCTCTCTGGCTCCTTCCTGGTGCCGGTCGCTGTGCGTGGACTGGAAAGTAGTGGTGGTGGTAGTGGGGGGCGGAGGGTGGTGGTAGTGGCAGGGGGGGGGCTCCTTTCTGGGGCAGAGTCTAGAGGGAGGGGCCCATGCTCAGCGTCTTGGCAAACGGGGTAGTAGCTCTTCTGTGTGTGTGTCTGTCTGTAAAATAGGAACAAGAGCACGCCCACTCTGTCTCTCAGGGAGGGGGGGGCAGAGACTGCCATGAGAGAGGAGCCAGCTGTTCATTCACACACACACACACACGTAGACGAGCATAAACATGCATACGTCTACTTACTCTGGGATTGCACAGAGATACAAAGTGGATACATGGGCCTTCAGTGCCAGTTCCTCAGTTTCTTGTTTTATTGTTCATTTTCCCAGCATGAAACCAGTGGAAGCAGTAAATATGCTCACTATTCTGTTCAGAAATGCACTATACACATGGGGAATTTCAAACATTCCAGGCATGAAGAAGCTAATATATCAATCTGCGCTACAGGGCCATGTTATGTAAGGTAAAAATATTTTTCCATGATTCCAGAGGCAATTAGATAATATGCCCTGGACCACCATATGAGTAAACATGTGAGGTCATTTTCCTCCTAAAGACTTATTTACATAACTTTACATTACATGAACCCAAAGGACCCTAAAGCAGTGATTACAGCTAGACAGAGGAATATATATATATATATATATATATGAACACTAACTACAATGGCATGAACATTATGTGTGTTCAATTTCAATTATTTT
>JAODKM010000016.1:9458522-9470892 GCA_026780845.1 Petrocephalus sullivani | reverse complement strand
CAAGGAAACAACAAGGGAGAGACCGGTGGAGGGAGAGGCAGAAAGGCAGGCGGCTGCTACATTACACTAAGCACATTACACCTCCTCCCTGCCCAGTGTCTGTTTGTTTTACATGACAGCCCAAGGAAAATCCCTCGTATGTAATCGTGCTTGGAGGGTGTACCGTGTTTGCTTCAGTATTTGGAGAAGCACTTGTGGTTGGGGCGGAGTGTAATAACAGAGATATAGGCATTGCCGGTGGATGCACGGAGAGAAGTGCTGCAGTACTCCTTACGCCACAGCAAGCTCCATCTTCCCAAGCTGCAGCCAGTCGCCTCATGAACTTTCCTTGTGTTACTTGTCGTCCAAGTTGTTTGCTGCACAGCAGAGGGAGAAATGAATCGATTTTATTCTAAATTATCTCGGGCCAGAATAAGTGTAGACAGACCGAACATCTCCGGTGATTTTATTTATTTATTTTTCTCAGTCACTCAGCCAGGCAGGCTGTTTTCCCAACAGGGCTGCGGGGTAATCTGAAGGTGATGCAACCTCATCTCCCGAAGATGATCTGACACCGATCCCACAGACCCTGCCATGATGTCTGAGAGCACTGCCACCCCCCCCCCACAAATGCCAGGACACTGGGTCTATATTTACTGACAGAGAAATCACAGCTTCGTAGATATAATACCAGCCAGGGGTAACCGCAATTGCCGGCTCTCTTAAATACCTATTGTAAAAATGATGCTGTCCTTTTACGGTGTCCACAGTCATCTGGAACAAGTTCAATTAGACATTACTAAGAAATGATGACATATTACTAATGACCAGTTATCACAGCAGTGGCGGACTCAGGTCCGTAATAGGGAGGGGGCACCTTCCTCACAACATGGCCGCTCGACACTGCTAGGAGGGCAGGCATTATGACACATTATTACATTCTCCTTCCCGAGAAGGCATACCTAAGTAAATTATTCATTTTTACCATCTGAGGGGTAGTCAATAGGGAACTAGGGGTTTCGTAGCCCCCCACCAGTGTATCTCCGGGGTCTTGGAAGTACAACTAAAAGTCTGTATCTTTTCTGACCAATCTAAGGAGACTCGTAGTTCAAGAGTAAATTGTTTAATTAGCTCGTTTATACTATCAAATAGCCAGGTCTAATGAACTGAGAGCATTTAGGGCTAAATACAACACGGCGTAACGGGACGAACACTACGAAATAATGAAAAAATAATATTGGTGTTAAGAGTAAATAAATTCAAGAAGGTGATACAGTATGTTTACGTGACAGGTTTAGTATGATGAGGCGCCAAATATGCAGTCAACCGGCGAAAACCTGGTAGCGCTAAGCTAAGCTAATGCTAAGGCCTGGGGCCCCAGGTGAGGACCAAAGCGGACATGCGCAGTGAGCTTCACAGTGCCGCGCGACTGCTCCGCCGAAGGAGAATAGTACGCCAGGCGAGTTTACTGCTCTCCACAGGCCAGCGATCTGTGAAAGTTATTAAGATGCTTTACAGCTAATACACTGTTTGGAGATAAGTCATAACATCCTGAATTTACGCGCTGAAATCCTTGGCCGTGCCTCCTATGAAGTCAGGAGTATTGAGTCAACTCACTGGTTTAGAAACATGACCCAAAAAGTAAAGGAAAGCAAACAAGGCTACCCAAACAGTGTCAGCTGGAAAGGGGCTGCGTAATCCAGGCATTCTCCTCGGGGATTTTACATTGTAACACAGCGGCACAAATTAGCTGTTTGATTGCATCAGCTAGGCTCCATGTTTATCACATAATTTCAGCCCAAAATTTAATAAATGCTTCTGGGATGGCACGCAGACGAAATTGATATGAATTTTAAATGGATCAATGCATATTAAATCAAATAATACTGTAAAAAATTATAACAATGATTTGACACTTGCAAATGTTCAAGCAGCTTCAGAAATTTATTCCACACATCTTAAAAAGCGAAATCATAAAAAACAAAAATATATTTAAAAAACATACATAAATACCATTAATAATGATTAATAAGTGATTTCAAACTGATTCAAATTTTTGAATAATTCATTTTATAGCCTATGTTTAGACACGCAAAGACAAGCTAAGAAAAAGCTGGATAAAACTAAGAAAAACTTAGGGTTTGAACTGTAAAGAATTTACCACCTTAATGAATTCTGACATGTTCCTTATTGGCGACGCGCAGCGCCCTCTCGCGGTCACGTATAATAACTCTCTCCGGTGTCGCACATCCAACCCCAGCAATCCATTTATAAACAGGATATTTTGTTGAAGTGTTTTACCTTGTGTATTAATAGGTCCATCACTGGGCAAGACTAGCAGCCTCTGGCTGATCACACCAACAGAACCAACTACACAATGAGACAACAGGGGATCTTACGTTCTTGCCAACCTCGGCACTTGATGCCATTATAGACAATAAGATCCTGGACTCATAAAGCTATAGCTCTGGTTTCTGGGGTGTTCTCAGCCTGTGATGGCCATCTGCTGGGTAACTCCTGAGAGGAGCGGAGGATGGAGCCTGTCCATGCCTTCGGAGCTTCAACAACATGTCATCGCCTTCCACTTCTCAGCTGGGGTTAGTGTGTTTAACGCACACACCGGGGATGAAAAAACTAACCCGTGGCAATGTAACCCCGGGAAACCGTTTGGTTATCCAACAAAGTGCTGGTGCAGTGGAACACACCGCCTCGTGAGTTTCGCGGAGTTTAATCCATGTGGGGAAAGAGAGGGTGTTATGTAAAACACCCGATTTTGGACGAAACACCCTCTTTGTTCAAGCCCACAGGCAGGTGAAAACTCACCCGACAGCGATTTTTCCCCCCTTTTTTTACTCTGAAAAATACCTACTGCTTAAGTGCAAATCGATAGCGACACTATATTTAGTGGCAGAGGCTGCGTGGACCTGCTAGCCATACCGCCTCATCACACACCTGGAGAGCGGGGATCTTCTGGGAAACCCATAATCACAAACATAACAGCAACAGCAAAGTGATCCTGAATTATTCAGACTCCTCTCAGCCCTGAAGGACGGGCAAAGGACAGCCCCAGGCAATGACCAGTGGCCATTAGTGCTTTGATAATATCGAGTATAATGGGATTCACCCGTGGCATGCTACCGTTCCTCTCCATTACTGCCAATTTATGACAATAGTGTGTAATGAGTGAAATGGCATTCCAGAAATAGCCACCTATTCCATACCATATGGCATTTAGCGAAGTGACACTATAAAGTATTTATAACAATGCACTGCCATATCTAAAAAAAAACACATTTTCCAATATGTTTTGCACTTTATATTTATATAGTTTAGACTCAAATGTGATAAAGTAGGCTGTTAAAGTTCAGTTCAGTCGCAGAATGTAATATTGTGTTTGTATACAAAAAATGACTGCAAAAAGAGTGAGGTAAATAAAGGAGACACTCCATCTAGTGGCGATCAATAGGCACTGCATAAAAACCGTGTTCAATTAATTATGAAGGTAACTTTACAATGCATGCATGAGATCCCTCTTCCTCTCTCTGCTTCATCTGCACTGTAGACCAAGCACATTATACTACGAAACAATGTACAGCCCAGGGAATTGTGCCATTAACGCCTTGTAACCCACTTATCTTTCTGAGGTCTTATTTAAAGTCCAGTGTTTATTCTTTAGCAAAAGGACATTATCGCCCATCTGGAAGCTGGCCTACTGCCCATCGCTTCTTCTGTTCTGTATTCAAACAACAACATGCCTACCCCACCCTGTCCTGTCTGGGTAAATGTACACAGCAAAAGCAGACTGACCAAACAGAAGGATTCACAGACCTCTGGTGCTTCAAAGACCTACTGCCGTCCGAGATTACATATGTATGGCCAAGCATCCAGCAGGGTGCATAGATGATCTTCTGTGGCTCCTGCAGTCTTTCTTATTCAACACCTCCAGCTCTATGCACTACCCATTCTATACAGTCACTATAATAAAGACGCCTGTACCTTTAACAAACAGGCCATTTGTTTTATAGTAAGCATAATGACTCCAGTATAATAGGAGGACTGTAGAAGCTGGGCCTTTCATAATTCATTCTTAAAAAGAACAATATAAATAATCACATAATCAACAACACAATAAATATATGCTATTCTGCTCTGTGTTTGTAAGAGACACCTCACAGTACAGTCATTCACAGAAAGGCACACTGTGCTCCATAGTTCGTCCTGCACCGTCACAGCCACTAAACCCAGCCCCGTCTCAGTAGCAGCTGGTATTTTATTAGTATTAGTGTTTTGCTATGAGATGACGAAATCCCCCCAAAAAGGAATAACGATGCCTGTCAGATCTGGTGGCTTTCAGCCAGCGGCCGCACGAGCCATGCGTGGACAAGCCCAGCCTGGTGTGGCTGCCCGCGGCAGCCGTGTTTATTACTAGCGGCACATTTCTGTCACTCACTGTCACTTTTCAGAAAGAAAGACTCTTTTTGGCAGACGGGGTGACACTCGTGTCCATCTGTGTCACGAGTCTATTAATATCCCGTGTGGCTCCGCCAGGCCCCACAGTGGTGCAGTCGCTCCTCAGCCTGCATTTCCATTTCGATGGAGAAGCTCACGCTCGCTGCTTCCAAGGTGCTCCCACTGATGTTCTCTGGGCGATCAACCCTACGAGTCCTCCACCATTGGGTTCGAAACCCGATCTGCCCCCAATGCGAACGTGACCTTCGTGAGCGCTACTCAGTATGGAGCTAGCTGCAATTGTGACACAGCTATCTTCACATCCCATAATGTCACCTCCTTCTCTACCGTACGCGCGCGTCTTCACCAACGGTGACCTTGTGCGGTTTGCGTCAGTCTAGAGGGCAGCTTGCTGTTCTCTCGTGCGCTATGGACCCTGGATCTCTGCCTCAACACCACACAAAGGCAGATTTTATGGTCTGGTGCACTGAAATCTCTCCGTTGGTCTAATTTTGATGGCACTTTGCTACAGCATCTAATGATCGTGGATTCTAACCAAAATCGTTAAAATTAATTGGTATAACAATTTGCTCCCTGGAGTGGCTTCCCTTTCACGCCTTCTCTTCCTATCCGTCCTGCTTAATCCATCTCACCAGAACTTCCTTCGAGGGACAATGCACCTCATCATTCTCCTGCCCAGCCCCTACAAGCTGATCTGAGTCGACTTCTCCTCACTTTTCGATTTCGACCTCTCAGACTCCCAGGCCTCGGTGTACCCTTCATCCCCAGGGAGCCCATTCCTCCCATCAGGTGACCCGGTACCCTGGGCTCCACCGGTGTTACACCTGCCACCGTCCGGCCAGGGTGATGTCATGCACCTCAATGACATCCGCTGTCTGGGTGAAGCTTGTGATGTGGGTGTGGTGGGGTACTATTTTGAGCAGGTTAGTGCTCATTGTAACATACAGCCTGGTATATAGTGCTTAAGGACAATGATTCTATCTTGCCAGAGTCCTGTTGTAGCACTAGTGATCCTAAGGTACATACCCCGAGAAATACACTGCTGTATTAATAAGCATATATTCTAAGGTGCTTTGGAAAAAAGTATCACATAAACATGCTCATTTCATGAGACTCCTGGAGGTGACATATTGCTGTAGACCCTGCCCCGTGTACTTTTACTCCGCATTCTAAATACATCACCTGCCACCAGCAGGGGGTACACAATTTCTGATGTGCCACTCCTTAATTACAGCATTACAGTTCAGAACTGTTACAATTGAATTCTTTTACAAGACACAAATTTGTTACAAAAAAGTGTAACAAAGGGATTAAAATGCATGCATTATTAAAATAGATATGCATATGTAATTTACCGCACTTTACACTCCATCAGCGGATACCCCTATCACTTTGTGTTGAACCTTTTATCATATTCAGAAGAAAATCCATTTACGTTACTGTCATTAAGCTCTCAGTTGGCTCTTAAATAATTCAAATTAAAAAAGAGTTATTAAACTAACTGAATGACCTGCCAGATGTGGGCCATTATGGGGCATTAAAACAGGAGCACACTTCGAATTAATGCAGATTCCACATGCTTCCTGTCTGACGGTGACGTCACCCTTACGACGGCCGCCGCTCCCATGTGACAGCACCACTGAATCACTGCGCTCCATTTCCACCTGGTGCTTTTACTGCTAAGTGCCTCCGCATTGGCCGGAGGTAGCAGCTCAATTAGCTGAGGCTGTTTGTCAAGCAAATTATTAAAATGCATAAAAAAACAACAACAACAAACAAAACAGCCCCTTGTTAAAAGCAGTAGAGCAGAAGATGGCACTGGATGGATTCTGAGAGATCCTTTTCAGCAGATAGAGCAGGAAGAGGCTTGAGGGTCAGTAAGGTTATCTGAAGTCAGGAAGTAAGCAATTACCCTAGAAGAATGATAGCTTTTAGGCAACGACAGAAGAAACATCAGCTCCTGTGGATACCATAGCAGTGCCCCTAAGCTTAAAATGACACCTTTTGTACCTCACATCTCAGATATGGGCCTCCAAGATTGCAGAGCTTGGGGCTATTGTCTCTTTGCTCTGACACTGGATTTGGACATTTCTCTCTGGACCCCAACGTCCCGTTGAATTGACTCCCAGGTGTAGATGATTTGAACAATGAATCACGGGAGCAAATGGATGACTTGCTTTTTCTATTTAGATCATTTCTATTTTTCTATTTAGTCATTCATCTCTATTCACTGGAGACAGATGGATAACCCAGTACTCTCAGTATGGCACAGCTAGGAACCCCGGGTACTTCAGCACCAGGTATCTTGCTTCTCGGAAAAAAAACATTCCTGTCACAGTTGTGATGGAACCAGCCACCTGGGGGAACAACTGAATGCTCTGGATTTGGGCCTTTTTTGGCAAAATTACAGGAAAAACAGACAAAACACAGCCAAGGTGATGTTACTAATGAAAAACGCTAAATGCTCTGCCACCCCTATGTGACTGTTACAGTGGGAGGCATGCTACTGATAAGTCCTGATCTGACCTGATAATTAAACGAGGCTCCGATTGGACCCTCAGGAGCGATCCCAGTAAACGGGGGGTCTCCGTGAGACCGAGTGACATGTGGCTGCACGGAAGACGGCCTCGCACTGCGGACTGCGAGACTCCCGCTTCAGAAATAAGCAGCTCGGCAAGCTAAAATAAAAACTGCACTCGGCAGGATGTTCCTGCGTGTTCCTGCGTGTTCCTGCGCCAGGATGGCGGCTCTGCTGCTGCACCCTTTGGGAAGAGAGAGCGAGAGAGACGGACAGACAGAGGAAGGTGGAGAGTGGAGCTGAAATGTGCACGGCTAGATGGGACAGGCACGGCTATGCAACGGACGTTACAAGTTACGTAGCACCTTGGTGTCATCCGACAGTCATGGAAGTCCCAGTTATGCACGCGAGAACACGATATCCCAGGTGACTTTCATTTTGAAATCATTGTCTTTAATGCTCGCTTCGGTCGGGGGCTAGCTACATTCTTATTTAATTAAAATCCTTTCTGTATATGACAGCACCTTAACTTGAAAGTTGCAGCTAGCATCCCAAGTCCATGGCAAAAGGAAGAGCGGGGACAGAAGAGGTCCCACGTTAGGGGGAATTTAAAAACTGACGCAAAACGTCGTACGGTCTGAAATGAGGACAGCCAGCAAACCACCCGACAGTCTAATTTGCCAGATTGCGCGTTATTAATTTCCCATCACAATTCATGCCCCCATGAAAGTCCAAAGTCCAATTAAGGATCACTCGCGGGAGCTCCAATACTCACAGGCCTCATTGCGCGAGAGTTCAAATCCACAAATTTCATTGGCTTCCTTCTACCCTGTGCTTACAACCAATCAGACATTAACATAATATCAGCACATATTTGGGAAATGTGTGGATTTGAACTCTTAGGTAATGAGGCCTATGAGTGTAGAAGCTGCCGTGGGTGATTTAACCATACGTGGTCCTAAAAGCCAAAGGCTTTTC
This sequence comes from Petrocephalus sullivani, assembly GCA_026780845.1. Taxonomy (NCBI): domain Eukaryota; kingdom Metazoa; phylum Chordata; class Actinopteri; order Osteoglossiformes; family Mormyridae; genus Petrocephalus; species Petrocephalus sullivani. Next base: position 9,462,947 of record JAODKM010000016.1, on the reverse strand, counting down.
ACGAGTCCTTCTAAGTTACATTGACCATGAACAATGGTACAATACCAGAGGGTCTCAGTGGGACCCAGATGGATTTAAATAGCTTCACTGTGCCTCACTTGCCTGGTAATTAAAGTTATGCTGTGTTTAAGCTCAAATTAAAAGTTACTATCTTTGTGCAACCAAACCAGTTGTGGTAACTTCCTTCAGGTATTTGGGTTTTTTAGCCCACAGGCACAAGGGAACATTCATAAGCACATACAAATTAAAATTAAGTGCAATAGAGAATGGAACACAGTGTGTTACCAAAACAGCCAGAAGACATCTCATTGAGTGACGATATCACACATGAAAAGGGACATCAGACTGTCTGGATTTAGTTACCACCCACAACGATGAATAAATATAACGGTTTCCAGTTTGTCATGACATGAACGTGAGGTGCTGCAAAATATTAGTGAACCAAGTGCCAAAAAATGCATTCAGAGACTCTGCTTCAGAATGTAATACACCCAAAGAACAGCCAGGAAAATCAATGAGGCCTGTGAATTCATTCAAAACTAAAAATGCTCTACAGAAAACAAATATCCAACTGCCAATATTACTGGTGTTTCGCTCTGTTAAAAGCTGAAATCTCTTATCCCTGAAAATAATTAGAGTAAACAAAAAAGCTTGAAGTTCAATCCACAACATAAGAAGCCATTTATTAAGGTTGCTAAGTAAGCTGATGGGCAGATGATAAGCACAGCACCTCTTTAATTTCATTAGTAAGAAAAGAAAACATTTTAAAAGCCAGCCTATCAAAAATGTGACATCAGCCACAAACCTTTCTGTCACCAGATTATTCCATCAACATGCTCCCCCGGCAGCGAGGAGCAGCAGCACTGTGGGGGATCAGATTCGGCAGGGGAGCCGACTTCAGCCTATGAGAGAAATCAGTGTAGACGCCGCGGCCGTCTTCCGCGGCTATATGCCCGCCTCCGGGTCCCGGCCAGAATAGCTCAGACAAGAGAGACTCAACAAGTGGCAGGTCTGAGGATCAGGGCATCAGAGCTGGGTCAGAGCCCAGCCAGTACAGAACCCCATTGCAGTCTCCAACGTGCACATTACCGCTGGTGTCAGCACGCTCCTATATGACCTGCTCCCTGCACCTTTGTCCCCCGGGCATACAGTCTTACACGTAAAAGACATGATTTCCACTAAAAGGCCATTTGATGCCAGATTTATATAAATAGGAGAGGATGGGTTTGTGCTTTTAGTGCCAAGTTAGGGTTAGGGTTAGTGGTTGAACAGCTAACCTGCTTATTCAAATCTTTTTATGATTAATTCATAACACTCTGATAGAAGAGGATTAAAATGGGAATCAGGCCCAAAACACACACAAAGAATACCACTAAATGTAATCATCCAGCAGGTACTATATAATATCTCTAAAATATATTTCTTAGTTACGTTACGTGATTAAAGTTAAAAAGACTCCATAGTTCTTGTACTGTTATCCATTAAGAACTTAATTTCATGAGTAACACAGGTAAAAATAATAATTCATTTTCATGAATAAAGGATTCACTGACAAATTAAAATCAAATTCTGATTCAGTCAAGTTTGAAATGAGAAGTAAAACCACAAATCCATAGTATCCAGCCTCCTGTTCGTAGCAAAATACCACATAGTGCACAGCGAAGACCACAGTAAGTTCTAAATGCCTTTCGCCCTTACCGTCATAGCTTGCCTCTAATAGCCCGAACTGCTCCAGAACCTTGACGAAAAGTACGACCACCACCAGCACTGCAATCATCTCGAGCCCCTCCAAGTTCATGGCGAGTCAAGTCATGGTAGTTAGCACGGTCACAAAGAAGCGGGGGCGTTCGCTCGCTCTTGGAGAAGCCATTGAGCTATGAAGGCAACATCTCAGTCCGGAACAGAAGAGAGAGAGCGTGAGAGAGAGAGGGGGGTGGAGATAGGAGAGAGGGGGGGGGGGAGAGTCCGCTGTTACGAGGAGCACAGGCCAGGGGCGACAGGCGGACGAACCTGGGGACCGTCAGGATTATCTGTCGCTTTCTTATCTCGGAACCACAGAAAGGTTGCCATGCTGTGAGAAGCTGGGCTATTCACCTTTCAGGGTCACAAAAGGGCTGTGACCACAAGGCCGCCTCCCCCCAACACCGGAGGCGAAAGCATCACACCGCAAGGGGCGGCCAGGCGACTGGGGACACACTTCCTCTGCCTGCACTGCTCTGGGCAGGCATTGATTTGGGGCGGGGGGGCGGGGGGAGACAGGGGGCAGGGTGCTGCTGCCATGGCAATGGGGCATCCAACAAAAACAGTGATCTGTGCCGGGAAAAGTCAGAGAGAAGGATCAGAGCTGCAACAGGGTCAGGAAGGTGGAAACAGATAGACAAGAAAAAACATTTCAAGAGATGACATCACTTGTACATACCAGATGCCAGAGATGGGGAGGCAGAGGAACAATGAATACCTGTATGGCATTACTCTCTTGAAATGACCCCCCCCCCCAACCAGGGTGAAATATAAATACAATGAATTAGTCTGTAAGTCCAAATGCAATTCATGAAGAGTAAAAATCAAACATGCACACACAAACATAAAAGTAAGCCTTCTAATAAGACTACACTTAATGCCAACCTTCCAGCACTGATGCAGGGAGATTAAAATATTTTCACGCAGAGCTCTGGTCCTTGAGCACAGATCGGCTGACAGTATCGCTAAATAAAGAGTTCCTCTGCTGTCTGTTGCCGACGCGCTTTCGCTCGCAGCTGTACTCCTGCCCGCGGCCCTCGGCTGGGCTCGGAAGCTTACGTGTTCGCCGCTAAGCTCTGCTGGCATTTCCCTCACTTAACAAAAGAACAGCGATACCCCTATGTGTGCGTGTGTGTGCGCGTTCGGTTGGGGGGGGGGGGGGGGGGGGGGTGTTTCCTGCTCCACAGACAGGGAGAAGGATTTCATGGGAGACAGCAGAACCTTATAGACTCACACAAACTCATGGAACCTCATAAATCTTTCTGAAGTCATAAAGCCCTACAGGACTTCTCTGTTCCTTACTGTGCCACTCAGAACCCTGCAGAACCCTGCAGAACCTGAAACCAAACTTGAAGATTATTGGTACTGGTATGATTGTTGACTTCATTGAATTTGAAAACCAAAGCTGCAGATTAGTAATGATGGTGAAATAAGCCTTTCATCATTAAGGGTGTGGTAAATTGGGAAAACAGAGAGAGAGAAGAGAGAATCCCAGTTTGACCAGCTGCACACCCCAGAGCCAGAGAGCCCACTCCGCTCCCATGCTTCATGCTAACATACACGGGGCACTGGCCCCTCAGTGCATCCGCCGTGGGGGTGGGCCGGCCAGGGATGGGACATTGGATAATGCAGTGGGACCAGGTTGGACAGCACCTTCCCACGGACACAGACTCCATTCAGAGGCTAATTCATTCCTTAAATTCTGGGTAACATTCTGGGGTCAATGAAGAGCCAGAGAAAGAGAGGGAGATACAGAGAATGGGAGAGGGAGAGAGAGGGAGACAGAGAGAGAGAGCAAGAGAAAGGGAAAAATACTAAATGAGGGAGAGAGAGAATAAAAGAGATAGGTGCGAGATGGAGAGAAAAAGAGTAAAAGAGAGAGAAGAACAGTGGGAGAGAGAAACAGAGAAAAATAGAAAGAGGAGAACAGAGAGTGAGAGGGAGAGAGTGAGCTTATCAGCCTGCGATCCCTGGGGAAGTGTGCGGGGGGTGGGGTGCGTGCAGAGGGCACTCCCGGGTGCCATTGGCCCCGCCCACATGTCTCGCTGCATTGCTGCAGTAAGCGTCAGTGTGGGCTAGGAAAGGTGTACTTATCCAGCTCCCTGTGTGCCTGCATCACAGGCATGACGGACGTCACGCGATGCGTGACGCGTGTTACAGTCCCGCCATAATGCCTGCTGTTACGGCTTTCATTACCCTTTGGCTGTCAATGTTGCCTGTATAAATGGAGATGGTGCCGAGCAGGACTGCAGTAGCAGGGTGCCGGCTGCGGGCCGTGACGTGTGGGTCAGAGTGTCACGCCCCCTCAGCGACACAGGCCTCAGTACATACCCAGCCCGCCCCCGCATGATGAGGTGTCACCCAGCTGGGACGAGGACGGCGACACCCCCCCCAGGTTCAGAAGTGCCCGACATTTACAGCACTCTGCTATGTGTGTGACCTTGGTAAAGGGTATAAACCGGGAGTTGGGGGGGCTGGACTCGGAGGGCCCTGGAAGCACGGAACATGCAACATAAATCGTGACGGGGGGGTGGGGCTAACAGACCAAACTGAGCCCACTGCGTCGTTAAAACCGTTAAGCGACATCGGGAGCAGGGAGCTGAGGGCCAGGGGAGTTGCGGCGGCGGGGGGGGCAATGGGAAATGGGACTGAAGAAAGTCGAAGAAAAGCAAAGCCAGAGATGTG
>JAODKM010000016.1:9445466-9458422 GCA_026780845.1 Petrocephalus sullivani | reverse complement strand
GGCGGTCCCCCGCCCGCTACCGCGCGGGGGTGGGCGGGGGGGGGTGGGGGGGGGGGGGGGGGGGGGGGGGGGGGCGGGGGGGGGGGGGGGGTTGTTTCCATAGTGATTTCCTGTGTCACAGCACATGGACGGCTTTCCCCTCGTCACTTGCCGTGTCGGTGGATGCTAAGCGCTTATTTCAGCTGCTTCATTGCGGTCCACGCTTTCTGCTTCTCGCAGTGGCAAGGACGAAATATCGAGGTGCTCAATGAGTCCTATTCTGCCTCATATCTAGACTGGCCAATAGGAAACTGTACCCTCAAGACGGACAGTCACATGACACCAGGGATCTGAAGCAACAGGCTTGAATAGTGAACCTGCCTGCTGCTAAGTTTCACTGCTATTCAGTACAGGACTGTTTTGCTGTGGTTTCTTACCAGCTGGGCATATTTCTATTGACTTTTTCTGTCTACAGCACTGCATCCCAGATAGATTTTGGAATAGGAAAACGCTCTCTGGTTTAGTCCAGGAAAAGGTGCTGGACTGCCTTTAAGACCAGGTTTCTGCACCCCTGGGTATCTGACCGCCTTTAAGACCAGGTTTCTGCACCCCTGGGTATCTGACCACCTTTAAGACCGGGTTTCTGCACCCCTGGGTATCTGACCGCCTTTAAGACCGGGTTTCTGCACCCCTGGGTATCTGACTGCCTTTAAGACCGGGTTTCTGCACCCCTGGGTATCTGACTGCCTTTAAGGCCGGGTTTCTGCACCCCTGGGTATCTGACCGCCTTTAAGACTGGGTTTCTGCACCCCTGGGTATCTGACCGCCTTTAAGACTGGGTTTCTGCACCCCTGGGTATCTGACTGCCTTTAAGACTGGGTTTCTGCATCCCTGGGTATCTGACTGCCTTTAAGACCGGGTTTCTGCATCCCTGGGTATCTGACTGCCTTTAAGACTGGGTTTCTGCACCCCTGGCTATCTGACTGCCTTTAAGACCGGGTTTCTGCATCCCTGGGTATCTGACTGCCTTTAAGACCGGGTTTATGCACCCCTGGGTATCTGACCGCCTTTAAGACTGGGTTTCTGCACCCCTGGGTATCTGACTGCCTTTAAGACCGGGTTTCTGCATCCCTGGCTATCTGACTGCCTTTAAGACCGGGTTTCTGCATCCCTGGGTATCTGACTGCCTTTAAGGCCGGGTTTCTGAACCTCTGGTTTACAAGCGGGCTCTGCTGGGCCTCGGAACTGTGGCTAAGAAATAAAGGGCCAAAGCACATACTGTACAATATGTGAAATTCCCCAAACATATGATGATGGATCAGCAGAATTTATGGAGAGCCCTCCCAATTGGCAGAATTTGTTGAGGGCACCCTATCCCCACCCCAATAAATTTTATCAGCAAGATCTCAATGAAAAAAAATAATAAATCAGATAGAGGGAGCCTTATAAACGTAATACACATACACTACAATTCTCTACATCAGAGAACCAACCTGGTCTTTGGGGACCAGTAGGTAGTCCACAGATTTGCTCCCTCACAGCAATAATGTGGACTTTCTGGTCGGGGATGTGGGATTGAGCAAAAATGTGGACTGTCTGGCATGGATCTGGGAGGGAGCAAAAATGTGGACTGTCTGGCATGGATCTGGGAGGGAGCAAAAATGTGGACTGTCTGGCATGGATCTGGGAGGGAGCAAAAATGTGGACTGTCTGGCAGTTTTGCGTGGCAGTGAGCCCCGGCACAGCCCCGCCTCGGCCCTCTCCATCACACTGCTGTCACTTACCATTTTATCTGTGGCAGCCAAGCACATTCTAAATATTCCTTCCTCTCCAGTGGTGCCCGGTCTGTTTGACCTGAGGATGCAAAGGCCCAGGTCACTGGAGCTTCACGAAGGCTGCAGTCTATCACGGAGAAACAAGGACCATGACAACCTTTGAACATTAAGCTACAAAGAGTAATCTCCAAGGATATCTCCATCTCAGTCAGTCTACCCCTCGTATACTTTCATTCTGCAATCTTTCTTCTCCAAGCCCCCCGATTACTAACATAACGTTTAAATAAGGTTTCAGAAAAACGACCTCAGGCTCGGCAGTCTGAACATTCTGTGGTTCCCTGGACGGTAATGTTTACTATGGTTCTAGCAAGAATTACAGCACATCTTCTCCCAGTTACAATCAGTGTAAACATTCAAATTCAGAACATAAATAATACAACAGCATTGAGCCAATGATGGGTTAGTGTTTGTGGCTACTGGGGTGTCACAGGCACTGCAAGCATGTCACGGCAGAGCGGGTGAGAGACGCGTCAGGGACTGGCATGTGACTGACGGCTCGCTGATAGAGTGCTACCCCGGAGTTCACCACTGGGACTCCCTGTCACTCCCACTCTGCAAGCGAAGTGTTTGTGCCACCTGGGGTCGATCCATGGTGGAACAGCACAGAGAGGACACCACGCTCCTATAAATGAAGTCAGCTCAAACTCGGTTCAACACTTTCTATCAATGCCATTTGCATATTAATCTATGAACACATTCATAAACTATAATGCATTCATAACGCATTATAAACTTGGTTATAAATATTTATAAAAAGTTCATAATGCATTATGAATACATTACGAAGCTGCATATAATTGCATTAAATTGTAAAAAAAAGCCTCTGTGGCTAAAGGCTCAATCAGCTTGAAAACCAATTATTAACATCAACCATCGAAATATGTGTGCATTTGTTTGTGAGCTACCTTCACCTTATGCTCCCAAGACCCATACAAAGCTGCAATGTATGGTATTACACTGAAAGTACAGTATAGCAGCTCAGTGACAATTAGCATATACAGCATGTATGTGTGTGAATTACTTGCCTGTACATGAATGACCTTCCTGAGTCCATGAGACTCATTCAGAGTTGCAGAGGATGGTATTCATCATCATTTACTAACTTCACCTCACTAAAGCATATTGTAAATCTGGATGGTCACATCTTTACAATAATGAACAGCTCCTTGGCATCACTTCCAGTTAAACTACATATACCTAGTTGCTATAAACCTTACAAGACTGAGGACACCACAGAGAATATGGTGGAGGACTTCTGTTTCAAAAAGCTGTTCTCAAAAGACAAAGGCTTGTGGGCTCGTGACATTGATGTCAAAATGTCAGAAGGAAATCTCATGCTGCCCGGGGTGAAGAATCAGATTATCCAGCAACACACTTTTATAATTAGCTCATCCAAAATTAGAAACCCAAGTCAATATTTCAACTGGTAATGAAGCACCTAGAGAGTAGAAATTTGGAAATTCCCCTGAAAGACACACCTTGCTCTAATCAGCAGTTATCAGACAGCCATTCGTGCAGGAACAAAAACACACAGTGGGATCAGGGGCATGTGGAAATATATCAATTAGATCCAAGAACACTGAGCAGACGTGTGTGTGGGTATGTGTGTCCACAATGTGATAAAAACCTGTAACTTTTTACATTGCGGCAACATTTTTTCGGTAATTGCAATAAAAAATTCCAAATGTCTTGCATTTCCTTTGGTTACATATAGTTAAGGTTAGGGCTGGGTATGGGTTAAGGTTGCCATTGTTGGGATTAGGGTTATGCCAATAGGAATGAATAGACTCTGTGTGTGTGTGTGTGTGTGTGTGTGGCAGGTTAGGTCACCTTTCCCTCTGCACCTGAAACTCATCTGAACCATTGAGTAGAAGCACCAAGGTTGTAGCCAATGACACACAACAGGTTGAATGAGGTTTGTGTGGGTTGGAGTAAGTCACCCTCAACCATGTTAACCGTCCAGGGCCTACAGCATTCTGGATAGATATGCGTCTCTGTTTGCTCTTTGAAAATTCCGTATCCACTAGTAAGAACAGCCGTTGTGAATCGACAAACTGTCAATGTGACAGCCAGGCTCCTCGTGCTACTGCCGAGGCTACATGACATCTTACGAGTCCTAATAGAGTTAAATAACATAAGGCAGGTTGGATGGCAGGAAGGGGGGCACAACACAGGGAGGAAACCATGGATTAGAGGATGCTTTCTGAGAGAAGGATATAAGGAAAGAAGGATTAAACATTTGAGGCTTAGTGCATGATGTAAGAATTACAAGGTCTTTATACTATTTTTTTAGGTATAACTACACCAGTGGCACTGGGTGAAATTATAGGTAGATGTTTAACGCCTCAGTGTATAACACTAAATACTGGCTTATATAATGCAGTGTTTATAAATATCCAAGAAATGGGCATAAGCAAGACCATGTTGATGAAATACCACCTATGGCATTAATGAGGCAAACCTTTGCTGGTACCAACTTACACTGGGAAAATGGCTGATGAATGCTGTCGTAGGGCTGATTCATACCTTGGCGCACTGCCTAATGTGCGCAGGCAGACACGAAAACGTTCCTGCTTCTCTGCGCAAGCCGCGCACTTTCCACGTGTGCACAGCAGTCATAGTGGAAACGTGTTGTGCGTACGTTGCGTACAAGCACGAACAGTGACAGTGAACTGAGCATGCCAAGTCTGCACAGACAGTCCGCCTGTACACGTGCGGAGAAATATGAAGCATCCTTTAAGGAAAAGCGGAAACCAGGTCGTTTGAAGCAAACAAATGTGCACACTTCAGCAGTACACTTTGGTACCAGGGTTCGAGTCTCTGTCCGGGTTACATGTGTATGGAGTTTACATGTTCTCCCCGTGTCGTCATGGGGTTTCCTCTGGGTATTCCGGTTTCCCCCCACAGTCCAGAAACATGCTGAGGCTAAGTTACTAAATTCATTACTGTCATACAGTACTGGTATGCTGTTGTCCATCTTTCTGGTGATAGCAATAGCAGCTCCAAATTACCTATGGTGTGAGTCTCTGTGGGTTGCTAATATGGCTCTTGCTCAAACCACTTTAGTTTTCTTAATTTGTTTTGTAACAAGAAAACACAATTGCATGTTGTTATCTGTCTCCCTTATGTACTACTTTGGACAAAAGCAGTAGCCAAATAAATTTAAATGTAATGTGAATGTAATTATGTCTATGATTAAATTTACTGAGTGAAAATGAACAATGAAACAGGGGAGGGTGTGGATGTGTCGGGGACAGGCGAGGTGTAACTAACTGATAATCGCCTAAACTAGTCTTCTGTATGTGCGAGACCGGGAACCAAGGTAGGGTCCTCAACCAATTTACTCTTAGATCTGTTCGCATTCATCAAAACAATCAAGAGTTACTCGGGGGGCAGTAATGTAAACAGCGCCCCCGTCTGCCTAAAAACGTTTGTCGCGACAGCGCTGCGGACGATAACCGTGATAAGCGCGGTCACGCAGCGCGTCCCCGCGACTTGTCGCCGCCTCTTCTCTCTCAGACGCGAGCGACGCTTGAAGCCCGTATACCGCTCTCTGAGGGTGAGCGCAGATCAGCTGTCAAGAGTCTGGGAGATCTTTTCACCAAATCTGTCCGCCTGAGAGGTTGCCATGGGATGTAATCACGAAAATAACAGCAACATAATAGCCGGGGGATGCGCGCGATGAAGGCCGGTCCTTTTACTATACGTGCAGTTCTACTTAATTAATAGGCAAACGCACACCAGAACATTTTATCCCGTGCATCTACATAACTATTATTATACTAGACTAATAATTAAAGGACGTTTAATGATAAGTAATCAGCTAATTGTCTTTCAGAATTTACAAAAAGCCATGCTATTTTCACGGAAGAAGATTCGGATTGACATCCAACAGATGATCTGGCTGATGAACGGACTGTCCCTCGGCGCCCCCTATCGTCCGACTGATAGAATAGCATTTTCTGCAACCTATCACGGTATGGCCGATGATTTCAGAAATCCTCTAGTCCCAACCCCCCTATCATTAAGGGGAAAAAAAGAAATGCAAAACGCACAGATTTACGTAACACGAACTAATCAGCACAGAATATGCACACTGCAATCCACTGTACACACACTGTAACATAAATCTTGCTCGGATTATGTGTCCACTTGAAATGTACAAACCAGGGCATATTACACAAAGACCGCCAGATTATAAGATTAGGATATGTAACTCACTTAGATGGGATTATAAAATTTTTAAATGTACGCATTCAATATAGGTATCTGGGGGGCGATAACGAAAAAGGACTCAAGTGAAAATTGATCAAAGAAGAAGTCAGCTTTGGTTAATACTTGCGTCTCTTGGTTAATATTCTCAAAGAATGCTAGGTTGCTTATGTGGAGTTTTTCTGCCCTCAAGAGGCTACTTGGGGAACAGCTGCTGTTTGCGAGCACGTTACAAACTGACGTTTCCAGTACTTCCAGGCCATTTTATTTCTTTTCAAGTCCGTGTCTTCGTTAATTAAATTATGTTCCCATTTGGTTCCCTTTTCCTCGGCACCTTTTCGCCATTCTGTGTTTTTGTAGCAGCGACACGCTAGATAAAGAATCCACTCATCTGTGCCGGAAAGCCAAAGTTGGACGGGAGACGGAGAGTCCCCAGCTTGACTAAGAGTAATAATCTTATTCTACATTAATGAGCTGTACTACGAGTATATCTATACTGTTAGAATGAAGACAGCAAACATTAATCCCAGTTGAAAGTCTTTCTGCCATGAACAGGAGTCCCATTAATCTTGAAAAATAAATTATCCCAGAGAGATATGTGTCATATGTGATTGCATAATTTAAAACAAGTTTGCTGAAGCTCTTTCAAGACGTGACTCATCCAGTTTTAATGTCGCAAACCTAATTTAGATGCAATTTGAACATTAAAGGGCAGAAAGGAAATATACTTGCTGAACTGTCATTTTCCCCCCAAACAGATAAGTACAAATTAGTTACAAATTAACAGACACAAAGTTGGGAAATGAAGAAAGTTCAAATGGATCAAAAACAGAAAAAATTCTGATTATCCCCAGTTATTCCAAGCTGCATGAGGAGAGACAGCTAATTAATGGCTCTGCAAGTTTCACTTAATCCATTCTAAGGCACAGAAGAGTCCCAACCAGGAGAAAATGCTTGAGTTTGGTTTGAGTTTGAAGTCAAAGTATCTTCTATTGTCAGCTTCAGATATATGATGCTTGTCATACAGTGTGCTGAAATATCATTCAGCACATGAAAAACAAGCAATATATATAACGTAACTGAGGCATTTAAAGACAACATGGATAAGACAATTTAAGACATGGCATTAAGACAAAGGCAGAAAGATACAGCTAACCACTTGATTGATGTGGAAAATTTGCGCAAATCGGTACAAAAATTTGGCAGTAAAGCGGAGTATACAATAAATAAATATATACAGTGAGTTCAGAGCTGTCAGTCCTTTGAACAGACACAGTCATAGGCTGGGAAGAGACGACAGTGAAAAAAGTGTTTTTAAGCCACAGTGTCCTGGCTTCGAGGCCGTCTGAATGTGTGAAAGAGGAGCTGCACGGCAGTTAGAGTCGAGGGAAGCTCTGCGGCTGTACTCTAATATAAGGATGATCATATGGCAGCAAGCAGAACAGACAGTGTGGCAGTATGCAAAGAAAAGGGCGCCCGACCGCACGCAGCAGCGAGAGGCACGGTACGACGGGACACAGACAGCAAGGAGACGACGCGAGCGTGTGGCGTCACGATGCACCTCGGGCCCAATGACAGCTGCTCTCCCCACGGTGAGTGCAGCGCCCTGCCTACTCTCGGCTGCCAGTATAAACAGCAGAAGGCCTGAGCTGATCCGGTGCCAGAACCCAGTCCCAGGACCGCTCTCAAAGATAGCGCCCGGTGATCGATTAGCGAGCTCACCGCGAACCTGCTCCATTGTTACGGCTTTCTGTTACTGTTGGGGTCTGGCAAGATACGCAACAGCTTGAAAGAAGCTAGATTTACGGCGAGTCGTCACTGAATATACTGCCCCACTTTATGTTGTTTCAAATACTTTTATTGTGAATCAATATAACAGCCTTCTTTAACAAAATTAAAGCATATAGAGCTCTTTGTTTTGTAGAATAGGCATATAGCGATGGCTAACAGACCCATGCTGAATGATAGTTTTGTAGAACAGGCATATAGCAATGAGTAACAAACCCGTGCTGAATGATAGTTTTGTAGAATAGGCATATAACAATGGCTAACAGACCCATGCTGAATGATAGTTTTGAAGAATAGGCATATAGCGATGGCTAACAAACCCATGCTGAATGATAGTTTTGTAGAACAGGCATATAGCGATGGCTAATAGACCCATAACCCATACAGAACAGCAATGACATCACAAGCAGGTAGGTGATCTGAGTCATACATGTAACACGATAGAAAAACTAAAAAGACATCCAGATAACTAAATTTAATCCCACCCCACCCCTGCCATACCAGGAGTCCAACTTTATATCATATTTATTCTTGTCAGACTTTTATCACTGCTTCAAACATGTAAAACACTGACCATGAGATCCACACAAATTTTCTATCAGGCTGAAGTACAGGAAACATCTCCCCTCCCCCCGCAGGGGCTTCACTTCAAACACAAACACAAATACAAAAACAGCCCAGAGGAAGGTGTGGGAGGCAGTGCAAGTTAAATAAGCCCTTCAGATGGGAACACAAGCACCCCTCATAATTAATGGCATACATTAGAGTGGGCAGTGGAGTGGTACTTCACCCCCCCCACAAACCCCCCCCGGCCCCACGGCATCCCTCAGCTGCGAGTGGCTCAATTAATCAGACTCATTGGGGTCCTTCAAAGTGCAGGATGAACTTTGGGGAGAGTGTTTGCCGCAAATGCGCGGGTCCAGGAGAGTCCTCTTGGGCTGCCTGCTCCTGATAATGCGCTTGACATGGTTTGGAGAAGAGCTTCCAAACACGGAGAGATGCATTCAGATTACGGGTCTCGCTTTTCTCGAAAGGTCTACCAATCGATGTCCCATTAAAGATGAATAAAACTGTGCAGTGTGACCAATTTCAAAGGTAAATACCCTACAGTATGTGTATTCAGACTTCGGCATTATTTCATCACATTATCCATTATCCCTGCTATGACTAACTTTTCAGTTTTGTTCAGCATGTCTTTGAATATTATTAATGTGTCAAAATGAGTGACAGTTCCCTGTATTTGACTTTGCATTCATTCTGTGCTCATTGTATACCTTACAACGAATATCCAAGCTGGGGTTTGACTTTACAGCTCCAAACATCATTTCATACCACTTCTGGATGATATTACTTCAGCCCTGTAGCCAAACACCAAGCTCCACTAAAGCTCCAAAGCTCTGTGCTCCCGAAAGGCTTGCGCAGATCATTTTTAGCATGTTTTCTGTTTCCAGAACAGTTTCCCGGGATCCCAATTAATTTAACATGCATCTTGCTTTTTTTCATACCTCCTTCAAAAACAACCTAAGTGAACCAATATTAAACACTTCCTCACAAACACCAAATTAACCCACAACATATGAGGCTTGTCTCTGACATATCCCGCAGTCTATTAACTAAATAAAAACAATTGTTATTTAGAAGCAAAACATTACAATTAACATCAGCTCTCTGGAGGTCTTTAAGTCGGAGGATCTCTTTAATTAGTGGTGCAAATAAAAAGCTTTGGTCTATCTAATTTCATAGACTGCTGAGTCTGCTTAGCTTGTCATTATCCGGAGGATTAGCATAAAAAACAGCTCAGGCTACGTCTGCCCCAGTCGCGGTGAGCACGCTCAGAACAAACAGCCAGACCGAAGGATGTGTCGAGGAGAACCGAGTAATATATTTAGCAATGTTTTCCACAGACATGCTGCAGGGTAAATGGAAAAAAAAAACAAAGCCAACGAAAGGCCTCGCGTATGCAAAACGAAAAAGTATGCAGAAGTTTGCAAAAGTCACATAGGTTTTGCAGCACGTTCATAACACGTTTGGAAAAATGGTTATTGTTCTAAGATGGTTTATAGCACAAGCAGGTAGTTGGACCACGCACATGGACCTTCCTGGTCTACCTACCTTTTCTCTTGTCCCGCTGTTTTGGCTGCAGGGAGAAGATAACCATGAGTGCTCCCATAATGCCCCTCTCTGTGGTCTTCACAGGTCTTCTGTTGCGTGTTTATCTGATTAATGTCTGGGTTCCACTTGTGTCCTGTATCTCAGCTTCTTGGGTGGGCAGCCTTTGGAGACATTAATGTTCTTCTCTCTGCTTCTCTGGCAGCTGTTCTCGGAGGTCTCCTCGTGTCCGATCTCACGCTGCAGGCTGCTCGGGAATCTGCAGTCCCAAGAGAGCCTTTTCCTGTCCAATAACTGGTTATTCCCCGAGGTTTTCGAGGGTCCTCCGTCCGGACCTTGGGTGTTTTAAGTCTGGAGTCTCTCAGGGTCTTCTCTCTGTTCTTGAACTGAATGGCCCCGCACTTTTTGTTCAGTGCGAGGGGAAAGTGGACAGTTTGGCCCGTGCTGCAAATCTGAAAGAGCCTCCAAAGAAAGAGCGTCCTTTCTTTGTGTGCGTCCCAGCTCTGCGAAGTGCATACAGTCTGCTCCAATCGCCAAGCCTCTCCCAGTGTTAATAGAGGCGGGGGCTCCTCCAGACCAGAGGAGTGGGTCTGTAAGGGATCACTTCACTATACCAGTGAGCACCTAGATTAGTATTCCCTCTCCACGGCCAAACCCACTACTCTCTCAACATACAGTCCCTCTCAGGGAGGGAAAAGGAGGGAGAAAGAGAGAGAGAGAGAGAGAGAGAAAGCAGGAGAGAAAAGGAGCGAGAGAGAGGAGGACGAGAGAGGACTGTGATAAACGTGACTAGTTCCCGTCAACTTGTTCCTGCTGTGGCCAAATCAAGCGGTCTGCTCCGTGTTTTGGCAGTGTGCGTCTGTTTTGGAGGACCTGCAATGCTGCCGGGGAGAATGAAAGCAGCCTTGATACGCACTGCTAATTTACACACGGGCAGAGGCGAGGCTGGCTGGCATTCTCCAGCAAGGAGGGGGGAAATGCAAATGCAAGCAATTAATTTGTCGTGCGCCGGCCTGGACTATGTTAAAATAAAACTAATTTTAAAAGACAGTCATTGAGTACTAGGGTATAAATCTAATGAAAGCTCACTGATAAAAGACTGAAATGTAATCATGCAATATGGTACATTTTTTATTACATTTTAATTAATAAGCTGTAATTTTTTTTAAAGTTATTTGCAATCTCCTTGTGGGGGATATATCACTCATATTTTCCCAGAACGTAATGTTTTTGAAAAGTGATTGATGATTAATGGGCAGGAAAGAAACTACAAGACGGGTTTTTTTAAGTGATAAAATATACAGCTACAATAATCATAAACGGAATATTTCATCTCTCAATCCCATCTTCCAATCACTTATGCAGGACATAGCCCAAAATATCTTTACTCAATGTCTATCTAATAAGGTCACATGATTCTAGGATGGCTACAACAACAGCTTGGAGTCTGGGCTGCACACACCCCATAATGTGTACATGCAGCATCACTGTGGGGTCCAAAAGACATAACATACATTTCAAAGAAATATGTTATGCTATATTGAGAATGTAATCTAGACTGATCATGAGTCTTAACATCATGACTCAGGGTGTGCCAACATTTCCCATTATAATGAAGCTCCTTTCACTGAAAATAACAAACACACAAAATCAAGATGTTATCTTAATAGACGTGGAAAAGAATATCTTACAGTATGTGCAATAAATAGCATAGATATAGATGTATTTATAGCGTGTACAGCATGTCACACCATATGTCACAGTATATAATCAGAACATGTAAAGATTTTCCGACATATGACACAGCATGTCACTATATATAATCACAAAATGTAGTGTTTGTCATCAGCATGTGTCATAGAATATGTGACACTATATAATTGCGGGGTGTAGGGTATGTGCCCAGCACGTGTCATAGAATATGGGACACTATATAATCACAGAGTGTAGGGTATATGCTATAGCACGTGTCACAGAATATGTGACACTATATAATCACAGAGTGTAGGGTATATGCCATAGCACGTGTCATAGAATATGTGACACTATATAATTGCGGGGTGTAGGGTATATGCTATAGCACGTGTCATAGAATATGTGACACTATATAATCACAGGGTGTAGGGTATGTGCTATAGCACGCGTCATAGAATATGTGACCCTATATAATCACAGAGTGTCGGGTATATGCTATAGCACGTGTCATAGAATATGTGACACTATATAATCACAGGGTGTTGAAGCACCATTTGTACATTGCCCAGTCACTGGCTGCACCATTCTGACCAAGACAGCGCCTTTACACTGTCCTGCATGAGCAAATCCTCCAACAAGGATTCCAAGTGTCTACAGACTCTTAAAGTGCCATATAAATGGGTTCCTTGGCTGCTGTGTACAGAGCTTTCTCTGTGATAAACCTACATCTACCCAATGAACCATTACAATACGTGGGCAAGGCTAGCCAAACAGAATTTCTTGTATCCAGCATGTCTGACAGTGAAAATCAGAATCATCTTGCGCCGAACTAAGGAAAGGAAAGAACCAGAAACCTTTTACACACAGTAATACATCTTCAATTATCCTCGAAATACACTTCCTAATAGAAACAGCCATTTAAATAATCAGACCCATGATCAGACTAAGGGCTTGTTTGACAAGACTAATATTTCAACAGGAATACCTCGGTGGATATAACCCATTTTTGGCGAGCAGAGAGGTTAAGCAGAAAGACAGATGCCCGCTGGGATATTCTGTACATAATGTGCTACAGAAGCCATTTCTCTTATCTTTAATTAAGTGCCAGAATTTTCCCCTTGAACACGGACATTATACTTGTGTTTAAACCAAACAATGATAATAGGATAATGGAAAGTTAAATTGGCTGATGGTCTGTCAGTGCCAGGTACTACTAATTATTATTAGTCATTATTTATTAGTTATTATTAATTTGGCTGAAGGTCTGTCAGTGCCAGGTACTACTAATTATTATTAGTCATTATTTATTAGTTATTATTAATTTGGCTGAAGGTCTGT
>JAODKM010000016.1:9422178-9434095 GCA_026780845.1 Petrocephalus sullivani | reverse complement strand
TTCCAATCAGAAGGTACCACACCTTCAGATAAGGATTTTTTAAACAATAAAGTTAAGGGTCGGCAAATAATATCCCTCGTTTCTTTTAACACTATTGGTAAGGAGGCTTCACTCCCCTGTCTGACTCCCCTCCTTACTTTGCATATTTTTGTGACACACACAGTGACTCTTATCTTGAGAAATTCGCCTCTAACATTCAAATAATATGTCTATATTCATTCCAAGCCTGAAAAACCCCTGAAAAGTCTTTTCTACTACCACAGATACGACCACATATGACACAAACATGCAGTGCCACTCAACTCTTAAGCCAATCAACTTTCAGCTGTGACCCGTGGCCCCACCTTCTGTATACAACCCTGCATGTATCAATGAATTGCTCTGGTTAAACCAAATCCTGCATGCAATCTGTGAGTATATCTAGTTAAATCAGGTCTTACATGCCAAATCTGAATATGTCTGGTTAAAATTAAAATGCTCTTAGGTGACACAGGCAGCCATCTACTAAGGGGGCACGGATTTAGCAGGACAATTTTGCTTCATTTCCAACAGAGGGCGCCAGCAGTGAAGCTGCCCTAGATACCACTTAGGTTTTGAACACAGACCGACTCCACACACAAGTGAAGATGGGATTTGATCCAACAGCCTTAGAGGTGTGAGGCAATATTACTACCTACTGAACCATGTAAACACAACACAAGTTTGATACAAATTCCCGACCCACCTGAGAATGAAAAATGATGAAATTCACAACTAACAGTAAAACAAACAATTCCAAATCCCCAGTTAATTACTGGTAAGGCACCATGTTAAATCCTCATTTTGGATGATTTACACATTCAGCTAGCATACCAATTTAAAGACTCACATGTAAATCATATTAGTGATGCACTCATGCATAAACCCATGGAAGTGGGGATAGACTCGCACGTCATCATCCGACTTAGAGCCACCCTTCCAACCTTTTCTGGGGAGATTGGCCACATTCTTATAGCATTTTAAGACTCAAAATGAGAAATCACCTCTGTGAATATGGGACATCGGCAGCGGAAAATCGAGGAACAGAGACTTCAATCCCAAATGTCTGTGCCGCCTGCTTGAGGAATCGGCATCACGACGGGGCGAGACCGTGCGATACAAATTGATTTTCACAGACGCATACAGTTGAAAGACGGAAGGAAGTGTTTCAGTCCCACATCACTTTATCTGCAATAATCAGACCGCAACGCCTGACAAATGCTGTGTTCTTGGCACTGTAATGCAGATTCTGGTGTCAAACATTTAATGATTCCTTTTTCAAAGTTTTCTGCTTTTTTGCAGGTGCTAAAGAATGAATGAAACCTAAACTTGGTGTATCTTGACTCTTTCTCTCATTCCGACCATCACATGACCATTTCATGTTTACCATTAACCGTAATAACATATGGCTGGCTGTGTTATATAGCAGGATTGTATGCTTAATACAGGTTTTATATATTAGGGTAGACTTGTCTGGTTTGAACAATTTCTATATAAGCAGGGGCAATTCAAAGATTTTTTTTTTCAGTGAGAGGCATGAGAGTAGCCATAATTCATACAAGAGGCCAACCTTATCATTAGCCAATGATATGTTTTAAATTGGTGAGTGACACCATATGGGGGACTCCGGGGTCCAATCAATTTTCAGCTGTGACCAGTGGCCCCGTGGCCCCGCCTTCTTTATGCAGCCCTACATGTATCAGTGAATCTCTCAAGTTAAATCAAATCTTACATTCAAACTGTTCGCATGTCTAGTTAAATCAGGTCTTACATGCCAACACTGAATATGAAAATTAAAATGCTTGTCTGTTTCGATAAAACCCACCATGACAGAGTGAGTGCGCAGTATTCGTTCCCATGCACTGTGTTACTCACCAACAGTCCCTCGCTGTAAATGAAGTGTTACGACTCACTGGCCAGTGTCGCAGTGTAATGCAAGAGAGCTCGGCTCATTAGCGCTGCTGCTAAGGGAGGGTGGGCTTTGAAAAAACAACGAGATGCCGCCTGTCAGACGTCCACCGAAGGAAACCAGGGCCTTATCAAAAGCTACCTTCTGTAGCGTCACATGAGTGACAGCTAATACCCACACATCGAGGAAGCTGAACAAAAAGCCGCTAGTACCGTATATCTTTAAACAGGGAGTAAGCCTATGCTGACCAACATAAACACAGAGAAACAATAAATCAGTATTTGTAAGGTTAAAATGGTTACATTAACCAGCTGCCCATTCATTCAATTCAACGTGTGCTGAGTAGCATTAAACTATGACTGTGATCATGAGCCTTAAGCTTAACACACACCCAGCACTTCATTTGTGCTAGAACATCTGGCTCAGAATAGTCTAAGCGTTTGTGGATGCAAATGCTAATGAGAACAAGCAGAGACAGCGAGCAGAGGAGCAGCGTTTGTGGATGCTAATGCTAATGAGAACAAGCAGAGACAGCGAGCAGAGGAGCAGTGTTTGTGGATGCTAATGCTAATAAGAACAAGCAGAGACAGCGAGCAGAGGAGCAGCGTTTGTGGATGCTAATGCTAATGAAAAAGATCACAAAAAGGAGCAAGAATAGCAGATGAAGTTTGATATAACTAACAGGTGTCGGTATAAAATATTGCATTGTTACGCCTACGGTTGTTAAATATCGGTTTGTGTGTATGACAACATTGAGGTGTCTATGAGCTAGGGCACTTCAGAGCTTACAAATGAAGCACTAACTACACCTTAAGAAACGCTCATATTAAATGCTGTTACTTTAATTCTGCCAGCACGGGCTGCATTATTATCAGTCAGGTCTGAGGACTGGGGCAGAATGTCAGTCGACCTTCAGCATCCGGAACACTGCTGGGATCCAGCTGTTCTGCTGAGCTGTGACTTTTGCAGCCTTGGTTTGATAGCAGCTGGCCCACCCACAGGCATAATCACATCCAGGGCATTACACAGAAACTACTCCGAAAGTCCATCTACTGATGTCAAACTACGTCCCAGGCTCGCTTCTGTCCTGAGTGGCCATCTTAATTACATGGCTGAATTTAGTCATACCCGCTGAAAATCATATTTTATTCAAACAGCCTTATTACAGTTTTAAAAGTATCACCAATGTTAGACCTGCTCTCTTTGATTTTTAGGCCTGTGTAGTAGAAGAGTAATATCATCAAATAACAAAAGATTATACAGTATATTCATCTTCACTGGATAGAAAGAATATTTTATGCCAGACGATTAGTGATAGGAATCTAATCATGAAAGGATGACCGATTTTAGCGGAATTAATACCGCCAGACAGGGCTGGGTGACATGCATATCATCATAAGTATTGTAGTATAGCAAAAATACTTGGTTTCTTGCATAATTAATTAAGTTATAATACACTATTTTAAACAAATTCCATCAAGGTTTACGCCTGTTGATGATGCAATTGATCATTATAACTGTCGCTCTCTCCATAACTATCAGTAAAACAATTTGGTCACCATCATACAATCAGACAGTACTATTTCACTGCTTTCTACATATGAATTTTAGAATATCATGAAAAATGTAGATATTGTGAAAATCACTGATATTTGGGCACTTAATGGAAGGGCAGACCAACCTCATAAGGAATGGGACCGTGGAGACAAGTATTTTTACAATTCTGCCAATGAGTATCCCCAATAATAGCTAGATATGACCCTGACCCACCTGTTTTGAGGGGCTGCCCCTCTTTTAGAATGAAGTAGACATAGACTAGATTTTATGTCTAAATGTAGGTTAACTGATCTGTCCCACAGACTTTCAGCTTTGGATGTTTGTGCTGAGCGTAGTGGCTGGCTTCCTCATCACCAGCACATCAGACATGATACGACCACCAAGATAGCTCTGACAGCCGGTGGAAAAACAGCGCCCTCTTTCTCCTCCAAATAGTATTTCTCCAAATGGACTGGTTGAATACAACTATTGGTCCCAGACTTGCTACCCACCTGCTATCTATCTACCTTCAGGCCAAGCCTAATATTTCTGAAGTCATGGTCCAAGGGGAATATGTCTAAAAAAGCCAGAGGCTTATCCTCCCCACTCCAACCCCCTACATTCAGGTCTGGACCCATCAGTACTGGCCCCTCCCTGTGTGGGTGGCTCCCCAGGGCAGGTTCA
Organism: Petrocephalus sullivani; assembly: GCA_026780845.1. Taxonomy (NCBI): domain Eukaryota; kingdom Metazoa; phylum Chordata; class Actinopteri; order Osteoglossiformes; family Mormyridae; genus Petrocephalus; species Petrocephalus sullivani. Next base: position 9,429,948 of record JAODKM010000016.1, on the reverse strand, counting down.
GATTTGACATGACAGCACTGGATCATTTATCCAGAACTTATCCAGATCACTTCCTGCTCTCACCTCCCCAAGCCCTAGCACAGGCGGGTCAAGTGCTTTCTGCATTTTATTTTGGGTCTGAGCAACACGCCTCGAGCCTGGTTGGGTCCTAATGATCATTCCATGGGACCATTTTATCCAATCAAATCACCACACAGGTAATTTCAAATGCAAAAAGGTTGCTGATTGGAGGAAAACAAAAAAATACTTTTCCTGTTGCAGGTAAAAATATAATGGCCTTCTGCCAAACGTTAATCTTATTCCCGAGTGCAGGAAAAAGGTGTTTTTTTTTTGGTCCACTCTGCACTTAATACTACTCCAGCCTTGGAAAGGAATAAGCTAGAGTTCATACTACAAACATCGATTAATCGTGGTCATTTATGGTAGGGGGTTGCTAACATTTAATTACCATGGAAATGTGGACGTTTTGAACCTCAACGAGCTTCTAAAATAGCAAACGTATAACTCATGTCCACAAAGCTCTTCCTGTCCTCAACCCCGCCTCCACTTGGCAACTTTGTTAAAGTACAATCAACAACCTAGAAATACAAAGATGTCAGGAAAATTGTTAAATGGTCTGGTTTCGGATGTTAAAATAACCAATGAAAAAGGGACAGTTTCCAAATTTGATACGACAAAATTTCTCCAGTTTCCCTATATTTTTGTTGACCTTCAAAAGATTTGAAGCATTGGGCTCTTATGTATAATGCAGCCATTTTTTTCCAGGCAGCTGGTTCACACTCATTTCCAGAGCATCACTGTGTGACCAGGAGGGGGAGGGGGGGGCGTCACTCTCCCCTGGGGCCACATGGACACCTCTGCACGTCTGCGACAGCATGTGACACGTCACACAGCATGCGTCACGGGACACGCTGGCCCAGCCATCGCACTCCACACGGTGACAGGTACCACGTCACGCGGGGGCGGCCATCTGCCGCAGCAATGCGGCTGTGCCACGGGGCCCAGACGCAGCTCCAGCGCCACCTGCTGCCAGGATGCAGACGCCTGTCGTAGTATTCCTTAGACTGGTACCTCACTCGCCTCACTAGGGACCAGGAGACTGATGTTCGGGACACATAGTGGTGCATGATGGGTATTACCTACAAATACATTTAACAGCTACTATTAAGGATGTGGACACCATAGCAGGTCTGCATAATTACTCATAAGCTTGATGAATTTACTTTAACTGTATTTAAGGACTATATTGAAATATAAAATTAGGAGTGTGTGAAAGATAAAAGTTGATTATCCATACATTCAAGCCACAAATTAAACCAGCCGTGAGAGAGAATTATAAAGTCAAACTGACTCATCTGCTAAAACGTTTTAATTTCTAATCAAATTAATTTAAACTTATAATGAGTTTTGACAGTGTGTTTCTGACACGCTGCAGTGCTACAGTACATGGCAGTAGTTTCACCGGCGTGCTGTATGACGTAACACATAAAAAAACATTATGTGAGACAGACTAAAGACTGCCTAAGACCTCATATTGACCAAAGGTCAATCCTTTAAGGGTCAATGATCATTACCTTTAAATCTACCGTGACTGGTCTGAAAGCGCACATTTAAGGGCCATTTGTGATGATTCGGGCAGTGTCTTCACCACACCAAATCACATCCTGTCCACTCAACATCCTGCAGAAATCGCATTTGTTAGCAAAAAGCCACAGTCACATATCCTGACCTCTTATTCCCAGGGGTCTTAGCCAATAAAGAAATGCAGGCCGCTCGTCAACATGATGCCTCTGTCCAAGGCATGTACCCCCCCATTTGATCTCGGGTTGCATCTTATGCCCAGCACACACATTAAGTCACCACTGTACGGGCAGGTTGGCTGTACACCCACATAACACCTTCGTAACATTGCGTCATGCTGAAATGGCTCAGTACTCTGCACATCGTCCATGTCTGTTGAATAACGGCCGTCACATCTGCTTGTAACGTGTTTCCGACCATCTCTGACTACAAAGAGACTTTCAAACAGCCCATATAAAAGGGGCTGACTCACCCTACCATCACATTTGGTTCCTTATATCCATTAAAAATAAAATAAACAATTTAAACTCATTTAGAGCCTACTTTCACCCACCTTCGCTGCAGAATGAGGTTTTATTTCCCTACAAAGCCATTACCGCTCACAATGGCCTGTTTCATTAACGTGCATCTGAAGGTTCAGCAGATCATTCATTTTACGACAGTAAGAGGGAACCGAAAACAGCTGCCCTGAAAAACATACAGCCAGTGACCCCCCCATAAAAACGGCTATAGGAAACGCCTTACTACAGATATGGACAGATCCTTGCTCATGGTATGGTCTCTAGATGCATTTTCTCTATCTCTGGCCAGGACACATGGTTGAAAAATGGATGGATGGATAAATGTATATTTTTGCATATCAGTGGGATTTGCAAAAATTTATATTGTGAATGTTTCTCAAACCACATTATTTACAATCATGCTGAATAACTGAATAACGTATAGCCTTATGGAATAATATGAATTATCATTCACTAATCACATCCACAATAACAAACTTGAGGCTGGGAATTTTGAAGATCTGGAAAGAAGAAGGACTTTCTGGAGAAATGTCTATAGAGGTAGTAACCAGGAGTCAACAATGACTTGTTGGCACCTAATAAAGACTGATACCCGCAACTTTAAAGCTTAGTTACAGCTCCAGACTAGGTGTGTACCTATATATTCTGGGACCCTGGACAAAATGCCACCTTGGTTCCCCTGATTTTACGAACAAATTTTATGTATTTAAGGGCCACCGTCAAGTGCTGAGCCCCTGAAATCTGCCAGGGTATCCAGAATCTGCGCACCTGCTCCAGGGGTTGTCCAAACCTCTCTAGCCTTCTAACAACTAAGAACACCAGAGTCACACTACCTATTCCCTCTGTCCAGCAGTAATTCGACCACGGACTTCATGCCAAGACCGTGGACTTCACAGTGGCCCTGCAGGCAGTGCCTCTCGCATTGCTTTTTGGCAACTTGTTGAGGATCTGCACTCACGTCCCCATCCGCTGCAAATTTAATGCTCCATTTGCTGCCAAAGCCACCAAATGCTGCGGTAAACAAGCCAGCCGGCAGCGGATGTGGCAGCATCTCACCGCAGAAACGGGAAACAGAAACAGATCGAAGTGCCGTCGATGTAGGCACTTAAGGGCCGGCATCGCCACGCAGCCAGAATGCTCATTACTCATAAGTCCTCGTTTTTCCTGCATCCAGAAAATCCGAAGGGAAAATGCAATGAGCATTAAGCTATCGCAGTGCAGACTGATGCTTAGACTGATGTGCAAATCTACATGAAAGCGTATAGTATGACAATCAGAGTATTGCTAATGGCAGCTCGCTACCGCAGAGGTAAATGCCTGCTCCCGCGTAACACCGCTGATGCGCGGCTGCTGGGAGGCGGCACTTCACACGCTGGCCTCTGAAAAATGATGCCCGGCGTCGTCTCCGAAGCACGACGCTGCAGTGCGCCCCTTCTTGCCGATGACACCCGGTGTGTCATATTTTTCCCCAATAATGACACTCTTGTGGCCGGTTTCTCTGTGATTCACAGCGGTACGTCGACTCCCATAAAGAAGACGTTGGATGCTCGCAAGCACATACCGTACAAGCAGGGAGTAGCGGACACAGTGCTGACATACAGAGCTTCCTGTCTGTCCGTGTAACACGATGTTATGGAAGTCATGGAAAGAACAATCTAAGGCAGTTATGGTATCTTAGGAAATGCTGAGCTATTTATAGCAGCTCTGCATCTGTGGTCCACATCTGTAACTCTCATATATTAAAGCAACCACCACTGTAAATTAAGCATACACAAAAATCCACCCCCAACCTCCCTCAAAACACAAGAGGCGACCAGCACACATCGGTAATGAAGATCTCGCTCAGCTTCTCCACCACCACCATCACCATCCCCTGCTGCTACCCCATACATTCATTTCCCTCATTGTGTGAAACTGACGGATCCAAGTGGAATGTAAACTGTAGTAATGCGTATTCAAAAACTATGTTGCGAGTTATATATCTGAAATACAAGCCGTGTGGAAGGCGGGGGCAGCTAACAAGCAAATGCCTCATCCAATTTACATCAGCCTCCGACGGAACAACACGTGGGATTTGCCCGGGGCGGTCTTCTTATCCTTAGAAACCTCTCCTGCTGTAGGGCAATTAGTAAAAGCAGGGGCACGGCTATTGACTGAATTAGGACCTGACCTTCTTCGCGCGCGAAAGCGGCACGCGGGAATAAGTCCCCCGACCTCTCGCGCAGGCGGCGCGCGCGCGCGCGCTCAGACCGCCGGCCGCCTCGCGGGTGATGAATTACTGCTCTGCGTGCATTTAATCGTGCTTCTGACAACGTGAAACCCGCGCGTCCGAAGCGCTGTGCCTGCGCTCCTCACGAAAAGAACGCGGTTATTGCGTTCCCCAAAGCGGCCCCGAGAGCGAAGTGGGAGCAGAGCCGCGCTGAGAGAGAGAGAAAGAGAGACAGAGAAGGGAGAGCGAGAGAGAGAGCAGGAGAACAAGCAGCGCAGTAAACATGCCTCCACTAATGGCTTGGCAGCGTTTATAAAGTGCAAGCTGGACCTGTGAGTATACAGTAAGACTTAATGCTTCATTTATACAAACCTCACAGCTGTGCTGCTACTTAAACCACATGGCACTGGGACTATTTTGTGCAGAATGTTCTGGAATGTATCAAATGGAATTTTTAATGGTCACTTCGATAATAAAGGATCGAATCAAAGATTTATCCAAATTGGAATGTTACAGAATCTACGCAAGTGAATTACAAACAGCAATGCAGAGTACACCCTAGGCCCCTGTCTTTCCCAGGACACACACACACAGAGTCACACATTATAAAGGTTTCCGAGTCAGCAACCCTCCTGACGTCTCCCTCCTGTGGAGAGGAAGCCGGCGTCTCCTGGGATAAGCACACGCATATGGAGGAGAGACGCCAGCACGCAGAGGCACCCGCGGGGCCGGCATGGGGCCCAGAATCAGATGAGGCCCGGGCCCCTCAGAAAAGGCAGCTCCCTTATAAAATCCGTCCATCTCCCATCTGCTAATCCAGGACAGGGCTGCATGGTCAGCATGAAGCCTTTCCCAGCAAGCACTGGGCACCAGGCAGGGGGGCACCCAGGGTGGGATGCCGCACACAATCACACACTATAGGCTTTTCGTGCAAATTGGAGATGTCAGTTCACCTCGCCATATGCTACTGGGTGCACAAAAATTCCTCCCCGGCATCAACAAAGTTTTATTGCATCTTACATGTTTGTAGGAGGAATCCAGAGAGACCAGAAGGAAACCATGTGACACGGGGAGAGGAGGCGGGGCTTCGAACCCCCAGTCCTGGAGGGGGTTCCAACTACCAGTGAGACTCACTGAGTCACTGAGCCAGCCGGCTTCCCTATTTGTTTTTAAAACAAAACACTGTATAAATTCAAAGATTGGCATATTTTCAAGGTATGATAAAGATATTACATACCTGACTGACTGAAGCCCATGAAGGCATCACTGAGCCTAACAGTCAGATAGCGAGCAGAGACAGGACTGGGCCCTCACACTAGGGTAGAAAGCACTGCAATGTGCAGCGCAGAAGCCAGAACTCGCAGGCTGTGTAGAACCAGCGGTACGTAACAGCAGTCGCAGAAGCCCAGAGCCACAGCTGTGGGGAGCAAAACCACAGAGCTGTGTGTCACAGCCAAGCGGCATGCCGGGTGACCGTCACCGGCAGCTCCGGCTCGACGTGTCATGCAATCTGCGCTCCGTCGGCACGCCACCTGTCCGCCCGCCACCTGGGCAGGGCTATGATCCCGTCCCTGTCCCGCCGAGCGGCACGGGTCATCAAAGGGTCTGCTTTATTTTTACAGTTCTGCTTTCTGCTCCGAAATGCGCGTCTTCCCATCGGGGCTTGGCGTCACAGTTTTCCTCCTGTTTCCAACCTCGGCAGAGGTGGCCTGTTAATACTGAAGTTTTCAGAACATAGGTACTTTAATAGTATAAAGCAGTGTTTCCCAGTCTGGTCCTCAGAGACACACAGACAGCCCACGTTTTTGGTCCTACCAGGAGCTGGGAGGGAGCAAAAATGTGGACTGTCTGGCAGGGAGTTTGGGGGGAGCAAAAACTTGGCAATAAACTTTGTAATAAAGCCAAAGTCCCAACAGCTCCACTAAACCATGCTATCCGGAAATACGTTATATTCTACATATAAGCTTTTTACAAAAAAGAATATATTTGCATGTAGCCCCTTTGTAATCACCAACAAGTAGCTGTAATTTAATTAGGTAGTTTTCTCAGAAACTGTAACTGATTACAATTACATTTATTTTGTAATTTAATTACATAACGCCGTTACATGTAACTAGTGTTACTTTCCAACAAGGACTATCAGTTTGATTACTATTTAGGTAGCTTTTGGAATGAGCTGGGTTACAGGCTGCATGCTGTAAATCAGGCCTTCTGCTGTCAGATAGAATTCATAGTTAGGTCCTTACACACACTGAATAATTCATTCCCAGAAAAAAAGGTTTGTGCCCAATACCTAGAATACGGCTGAAGATAAGGTGCGAGGTCAGCTTAATGATGCATGAACCGTGAGATTTCATTGTATAAAGAATATAAATGGGGGGCACATTTACTATATTTATCTTTGGGGGTCACCATCACAGGTCTCAGTCTGGGTATTTTGGCTCCATTGGCTTTGTTTCAGATTGATTTTAACTTAATCCTGATAAACTACGAAGCTCTGAATGTGTTCGACATTTTTTAGCTCTGTACAAACTTGGCTTTCAGGGGGATGGGGGTTATTTATGTGTCTCCAGAGGGAAAAGCTATGTTGACCTACAGAGCTTCGGCAGCCATGGAACAGTCCTCGCTGCAAATATGTGGGATTTGGGTTAAACGTGGCATGTTCAGGGTAGCTCACAGGGAGCTGAACTCTCGCGGTTACTCACCCCCAGCTAAGGTTACACTCTGGGGCACGGAGCTGGCTGGTGATGTACTCTCAGTACCCTCACTCCAGCTTCACAAGCAGCCACATGTTGGTGGACTGCTGGTGTTCAGGGAGTGTTCCTGCCTGTCCCGCCCCTGTCTCTCCCTCCTAGTCATGCTGCCATGCATGTTCCTGCTACAGCTTCTTTATTACTCTCGCCCTGCTGTCTTGCTTTGTCATTTTCCTGTTCCTCACTTTCCTAATCCGGTCCTTGCTTCTGGGGTGCTACCAGAGGGTGTGGGGGGGTACCCTGCCTGCCCACTGACCTGCCTGACGGTTTACCTGACGGCCTCCTTCATGAAACAACAAGGAAAGGATTCTTTATTTGCAATTTGTTGGTAGTAGGTAACGGTATGGTGGCATACCATGGCATTTTGGGTTTACCGTGGTATTTTGGGGTTACTGCGGTATTTTGAAATCTTGGTAAAATTCGCCACTTAACATCTGGACCAGAATAGCGTTGCTTTCGAAGATACCATCAATACATCGTATGATGTTTGGATGGTGTGACTGTATGACAAATTAGATACCCCTTAAGCCAAGTACAAAGAAATTCTTAAATTTTTTTTATATACCATCTTGGTCCCCTTTAAGATATACAGGGGTGAAAAACAATCTTGCAGTCATGGTGCAGGGTTAGCCACTTATGGCGCTTTTCCACTGCATAGTACGGCACGACACGGTTCAGTACAGCTCACTTTGGTTTGGCTCAGTTC
>JAODKM010000016.1:9405874-9420955 GCA_026780845.1 Petrocephalus sullivani | reverse complement strand
GCCCCACAGCTCCCCCTCGCTATAACCCCGCCCCCGGATGTCCCCCAGAAGCTCCTCTCTATAAGCCCCCCCCCGAACGTCCCGCAGAAGCTCCCCGCTATAACCCCCTCCCCCGAACGTCCCGCAGAAGCTCCTCGCTATAACCCCTTCTCCGAACGTCCCCTGATTCTGCTTCCCCCGACACATCCCTGCTTTTAGTGTGTGTGGTTTTCCCTGTAGGGAAAGTTACAGAAATTCAGTGGCAGGTTCAGCTAATGGAGAGTGAAAGAAGGAAGTGTCCATAGATAGCAAGACTGCATTATTCATGACTGGGGGGACTGACCTCTATGGGTCTCAACCACCCCCCCCCTCCCCAGGAGACATCTGCAGAACGCCTACATGTAACACACACATATTAAATATAATATTCATCCATCTTCCATAAAAGCTGATCCAGTGCCGGGTCACAGTTTGTATACCAACTTTATTTGTTTCGTCTCTGAAATCAAATTTAACTTTAATTTTTAAGAGATTGAAGATGGAAAATACTCAGAGTATTAAATCAGAGCTGTGATAAAAACCATTATTTCATACCTCGAGTTAGACCTTGTGTTGAGAGCTCATAATCCCGGCTGATTCAGCCAGGACTCTGCCCTTATGATGCGTTCTCTGAATATCTTCAAAGGCAGCAGGAGAAATAAAAATGGTATAAAAACAGAGGGGTGGCCTGGCCTAGTTACAGCCTCCGCCGCTCACCTGACGCCCAGATGCACTGCGGATAAAGACAGCACAGTGCGCCACAGCACAGTGCGCCACAGCACCGAGCCACGTGTAACATTAACGACACGGCACCCAGGTGCCGTGAACCAATGCTACACCTGCGTCAGGAGCCGCTGGCGATCCAATTGGACGCTGCTTCGTATATTAACTGTCTGATGCAAGATAATACGTGCTGAGCGGTAGCTAGAGAACAGGCCCCGTGCATTCACGCATTATGCAAATCAGCATGTTTTCCTTTCTTTCATCTCTTCTACATTTTAAGGTCAAGCATATTACAGTGTGCGTAGCAGACCTGCAGATAAAAGGCATCATGTATGGGCCACAAAACGATCACAAGAAGCATATGCAGAACGCTGAGACGGCTAAATTGCTTTCAGGAATCCAATTATGAAAGACAAATGTGTTTCCTACAAGGGGACAGCGATGTTGGGAAGTGGGATGCGATAATAAAATTAGGAAGCCTCTGTAATCCAGGCAGGTGGAAATACTGTACATCTTCCATAACAGTGTAAGCAGTTTATGAACCGAATCGCTTTTCCTCACTGACGTCGATGGATCTTCTTCTATTTTATGGCTAATTTGAATCTGCACTTTGCAAATTAAAGCAGAGCATTCACAAATGCGCTTTTGTCACCAGCTATTGATGGCGCAATGACAGATTAGTTTGCACTGCTTAGAGAAACCTCTGCCAGGTTTTCTAAATACACTGCATGTCACATGACACAAGCCAGTTAGTCCTGATTGGAGGAACTCAGCATTGCTCACTGCGAATGGCTACCAACCTGCAGGCATCTCCATGGTCTGTAGGAGGCTTTTGTGTTGAGATCCATAATCCATTGCATAACAACCTAAGGTGTCGCACCTCTGTAGGGTCAAAACCCTTCGTTATAATCAGCACCTTCGTTTTAATCACCTTGACCTCATTTAACTTCTTAATAGGGTCCTGGTATTTTTGCCAGTAGGCACATTTCCGCATTTCATTATCTCATGCACTCTGAAACGTCACCATTTAAGTAAGACGACCGCTGTCTGGAATTGTTATAAAAAAGCTGCATATTTTGGGTGACACCCATCTGGGTTTGAAATGAGTCACTTGAATTTCTGCGAGGCTCGACAGAATTCAGTTTCCTACGGAAAGAAACTTGGTGGAGATATGGCACTCTGTGGGAGGAGACAGTGAGGCAGGCAGGAATACACCGTGAATAAATGAGCTACCTAACGAACATAAGATAAGTGCTGTGTGGGCATTACGCACGTATCACTGGATTAGGAAATGCGTGACTCGTGGGCAGAGAAACTTATTCAAAAACTGTGCATCGGGACCATGTGCATCCCAATTAAATCAGACGTGAACTCCTACGATGAACTAAAACAGTTACTATATCTTTCTGTGTGTATCTTACTAGTCCTAAGATTCTGTGCACAGTGGTGCGTGGCTCAGAGAACTTAGATGCTGTGTGTATAATTCAAAGGTCACTGGCTCAAATCCTGAGGCTGACACAATCATGTCACTGCTGGGCCCTTATGTTAACTTCCAATCATTCTAAAGACTAACCAATCCTCTTTTCTCAGTTGTGTGTGTACTGTATTGTGTTTGGATTCACACCAACAAGGTGGCTAATGGCTGTGATGACCAGGAATGTTGTTGGGGCCAAAAAACAAAAAAGTATTAACTGATAGACAGTTGCAAAATTAACTTAATAAGCAAAAAAAAGCTACATTAGTGATTTACATTAGTCCCTAAAGTTTGGAATGAAAATTTAATTAGTGAGTTACATTAGTCCCTAAAGACCAGAGTGAAAATTTAATTTCCTCAGGCCATAAAATATATATTCAGATTGAGAAACTCAGCAATATTTAATGCAATAAACTGAAGTCTGGAGCACAGTTAGTTACCAGGCCGAATTATGGCAATACGTATAGAGTCCCTCATGGGCTGGGCATTCAGCGCCCGCACAGCTGTCTGGCTAACCATGTGTCACATTGGAAATGATAGGAAGTGGAAGGGAATGTGACGCCTTATGTGTTACAGACGGCTACCAGAGACAGAGAGCAGCATTGGGGGCCTTTTATTCTCAAAGAGCAAAGCTGATGTTTCTCAACAGCACCTCCGCAGTCGGCTTTATGTTCTGTGTAGGACATGGGCTGTCTGCAGGCGAGATCCTCCAGCGTCTCTAAGATCAGGCGTTTGGCGGCTCTGATTCACGGCCTCCGGTGGGCAGGCCGCTCTGTTACTCACTGCGGCACTGTACAGGGCTGAGGTGCACGTGCACAATTCTGTCACCTTGCCCCCACCCCCACCCCCCCCGCTAGGGCTGCTGTTTTTAATCCGAAGAATCAGTAAAATTTGCTGAGCAGGGGGTGGAGGGTGGTAACGGAATACATACAAAAATGCGGGACAAATCACGTCCCTTATTGTTTCACCATATTTCAAGCTATAAAATTTTTAAATACTGGACAATCCCATAATATACGGGATGGGTGGCAACCGTCCGCCTTGCTCGGCCCCCCGAATTTGCCACGGTACCCATCCCCCTTCCCACCCCCACGGCACCCCTGCACTCGGATCCCGGCGACCATCCCATGATCCCTCATGACCTGATTCCCGAAATTAAAACCACAGCCAGTATCACCAGTTTGACACACCAGTGACACTTTTTCCAAAACAATGTCACACAAGGAAGTCTCAATCAGCTGATATTAACTTTAAACGAAAACATCACTCATATCCCACATATTTCTCCTCTCGCACGAAGGGCTGTATTGATTTTTTCCCCCCTAAAAGAACACAAGGCTGAGTTTAATATTTGTAACCAGGGAGTGACCAAGCATGGCATACGCATTGCACTTGTTCCATGAGTTATTTGAACAGCAGGTTAATTTCAGAAGGGGTGGCCAAGCAAGTTGGGGTTTGGATGCGTGTCTGACGGTGCGGCTAAGCCTTGGGGGACGATGAAGAGTAGAGTACAGCTCACATTTTATAGCGGGGGAGAGAGATGGCCTTAAATGGCATGGTGGCGCATCCCCACCGTTAACTGCCGCAGTTCAGCCTATTTCAGACCCAATTAAGTCAGAGCCTTTGTTCAGAGACCATAAAACCGCACAGCACGAAGTAACAGGACTTTGGTTTTATTTTTATTTATTTATTACCCCTCGCTGCTCTCCACGCCTCCGGCCCACAAACACAGACACGTCCATCGGGAAGGACTTCTATAAATACACCACTATTTTCTACTCTAGTGCGATTCTCATTTGCAAACATTACTGCAAATGAGAAAACTGATTACACTTGTTAAAGGCTGTAACTGGTACAGTACTGAGAAGACTAAGTGTTGCCGTGCAGCCAGCATACGACGTGAACAGAACAAGCTCCCGAGTAACTAAGGAGAAGTTTAACGGGGTACTAAGCTCCACTAGGACAAAATGAAAAGACTAGCGATATTCTCTCGGTTCTGTTTCTCTTAAATGAACAGCCCTGATGGAACCCGTAAATCCGGAAGACCCATGTCACCTTGGTCAGCACGTTCATCCTCCCCACAAAAGATCCAACGTCACTCCCTCTCCTTGGGGTAAGACTTCTTTAACAAGCTCGCCGACGCATAATTATTCATTAATCATTAAATTAATGATTGAATTAATGAGGAGGAGTATTTAACGTGATCCTCTGGAAACCGGAACAATGAATCAGGATGAGCACTTGCTTATAACTTGGAATTAAGGTTTGAGTCTTATCGACAATGAGACAGCAATGACCCAGGAAGACAAGGAACAAAGGACAATTGGATGGACGGACAGACACACACACAGACACACAAGCATAGAGTTCATGGTTTCATTGACTATAGCTGCATTGCTCTTAAACCGAACATAAACATAGGCCTATCATTTCTGTTGAATCATAAAAGAACCCAAGATTTAGCTTTGACATCCAAAGGAAATCAGTGTGCATTACACACTCCCGTCGCACATGTATGCAAAGCCCGGCATTGGAAGTACTTTTACTGAAGACAGGAGAGCAGTAAAGGACATGAGACTAATACCTCTGCTTTCAAAAGCAGGAGATGCGGATGCTTCAACAGGGCTGCTCACGCTGTGCCATCGCAGGCGATTAAAATGAATGTATACAAAAAAAACAGGCTGAACCAAAAAGAAAGACCTGCCTCCAATAATGCGAGCAGCTGCCTGACTCGGCACTAAGCAACCCCCCCGCCCCCCCACCAGAGATGCTGCAGTTTTTATAAGGAGTGGGTTTTCAAGCTTCTCAACTGCATTTATCAGAAAACCCGGGCTCTTCGGAAAATGGAGAACAACGTTAAGTGGAACGCTTCACTCCGGGCAGCGAAACAAAGGCGCAGAATCACGAGCGGCCCAACCCTCGCAGGGGAATTTCGTTTTGCTGATGCTGGTCACTGTAGAAGGAACATTCATCCGCACACAGATGTGAAACCAGGAGGACGGCAGGACCAAACATCTGGATCTCAGGCCGCTGCATCACATCGCACATAACATAGTGCTACTCCCTTTGGGCCTCTAGGAAGGTAACACAGGATAGAACCATCCCGGGGCCTTTATAAGGCATTACTGATGCAGGATACAGCCAGCAACACCTCTCCAGCAAAGCGGTAATGAATTAACCTGTCCAGTCAACAAGCACTAGATACCATGCTTGTCTCATTTGTTCCAGCAGATTGCAAATCTTCTGATCTCCGTGAGGGCGGGGTTGCGGGGGGGAAGGGGCTTAGATCCGCAGCAGAGATCCCGAAACAATCTGACTCAAAGTATTGGTGACGGGCTAAACACAGCACCAGACCAATTACACCGCCGCATAAATTTAGAAGCAGGATTTAGCATCAAAACGTTTCACGTCACGTCAGACACTTGTGCCTCTTCCGAGCGGGAAAAACAAACAGCTTCAGACGCGGCTGACGTCTCGTATCACTTACACACAGGCGAGGGGAGACAGACGAGCCTCAGTTTAATTCTCCACACTACCTGGATGTGACAGAGTCACCATCTCCTTCACTTGCAGGCTAATGTGGCGGCGTCCTACTTTTTTTTGTACCGTTAGCTTCGGGCACACGCTGCGTTGACAGCAGTTCGCTGCCAAGATGCTCACCAGGGTCTGGGCTTTCAATAACCGTGCCCAGTCAAACGTCATGCTTTTTGAGCAGGCGGGCTGGCCTACTATGGGGTCCTTCACACCTTTGTTGCCAACATATTATTTAATTTATCCGTGGTGCTGTTGAGCCTGTACACACCCAGGAACTACTACAAATTCTTAATAATCATTTGCATTCGGTCAGCATGTGTAATAGGCGTGGTAATACAGTGGAAACTTCGGCTTTATTACAGCTCTCAGGACTCTGCAGAAAAATTGCTTAATCGTGTTTCTGGTTGTTTCCACCGCGGCACGAACTGTGAGCTAATAACTGCATGCGGTGCAGCCAGCGGCACTGCAGTGAGCAAAGTTCTGGAAGATCAAAGGCTCACTTTTCAATTACAAAGCAGCACTCAAATCACGCAGCAGCCCGACATCTGACGACAACACACTACAGTACCATCTGTATCGGTAATATTTGCTCAATCACTTTGCTGCCTTTTTATACACTTTGCAGGTAAATACATGGCAAATAGTTTCTTTTCCTGGAAAAAAAGGTTTTATTTATTCCAACACTAAGAACAAGACTAACGCTTTTTGAACAGCTACCAGAGTTAAAACCAAGCGCCAAGTCGGTTTAAACCATCTGGAAAGTTCAACTGTGACTGGTCCGTTCAAATGGAACTGGCATATTTTATGCAGGGGTGTATATTAAATATTTAGCATTTGGCCAGGAGTTTCATATCCTGGCCTGAAGCCCTGAGAGAACAGGTGGAACGTGAGCTGGTAGGAGCTGCCCAGGAGCTGAAGCATAGGAACAGGGCTGCTTCAGGTCACTGGACGGTGACGGCGCTCGAGTCTGGCTCGCGGCCCCGTGTTTACCCAGGCCCTGCGGCCGAAAACGGGAGCCAAGCGCTCCGTCTCAGGCTTTGTTTTCTTCTATCAGTCGGTGCAAATTGCAGCACGGCTCAAAGGTTCACAGATGAGAGACAGGGCAGTTACCGAAGCGCTGTGGCAGCCAAACTACCACCTGGGACAGAAAGGCGGGAAGGTATTTAGGTCACTGCAGAGACACCCAGCCCCTCACTGACGTTGCTGTGGGCTCACAAGCACATCCAGCTTTAACCTCGCTAAGCAGAGGCGAGACCGCTGTCCAAGACGGCAAACCGCCGACCGCCAGATGCTAAGCTGCCGGGAAGGTGATCTTAGGACAAATACTTCACCTCGCCACAGATCAGGGGAAGTAACGCTAATGTTAAACACATTTTAATTAGCACTTGATTTAATCCGGAAAAACCAGATGGGGTGACACACCGGCTAAACACTGGCTTCAATAAATGATAACAATAAATACATAAACTGCTGACTCTAAGAAAATTCCAGAACACTCCGTCACCCGCGAGTACCATCTTCAGGTAACCCTCCTACGCTATGAAATAGCCCGGTAAATGTGGAACGGTTCACTGTGAAAGCTACAGTGAGCAGGTTCTGCATCCACTTAATGGTTTCTGGCTCTTGGAGAGGGGAATGTCGGACAAGCTCCAGGCGGAGGAGAAACCGCACACATGCAGGTGGGCTCAAACGGAACACTGAAACGGGTCACCTGCACTACTGAGATTCGGATGTCGAATGTCAATATTTTATTGTTGACACGTGTCAAGAAGAATTAACTGAGGGGAGAATAGCCTGAGGAACATGGCCAAACAGAACACCCTATGAACACCCTATGAGCCATGTCGTACAGAGTCATAGCAGTAAATCAAGGTAATTACTGTATATTTCTCTAAATAGCTGCGGCTGTCTTTTTAAACCTTTCATATTATATTGATTAAATAAATTACTGAAAATCAATGATATGGTTTTATATGTCCACAAAGTGGTCCTATTGTGATGAGTCTGCATTGGGTATGTTAAGATGGAGGGAAACTTTACAGAAATATTACAGAAGATAATAGGTATGGAGGGTTTGAAGATATCCATGCCTCAGAGTGCTTTAGCCAACGTCAAGAGGAAAGCGTGACCAGTGTAAGGAGGCACTGCAGATATACTGGCGAGTGCGCCCGGGAGAAAGGGAGGTGAGCTCCCAAAGAACAGAGAAGCATAAATGTCCCATTGGACTCTAAGGCCCAATATCGACAAGATAACAAACAACCACCCTGCTGCCCCAAAAACAATGGGGATAAATCATTCAAATTGTTAGGCCCCCATGCAGCGACGGTGTCGCCGTGGATCCGTTACACCTCGGGCCACAGAAACAATGAGCTCTGAAAGACGAGTCTGCAGTGCTGCAGACTCCCGACACACCTGAGATCCATCAGGCAAGCGGTCGCATTCGGACAGGGACAGGGCTATCGCTTTTTAAATTACCCACAATGCTCCTGCAATCAAACACACCAAAGCTCCCCTTCCCAATACGCCCCTAGTCTAACTTTAAAGCTTCCAAGATCCAGTACTTTAAAATATATAATTAAAACGCTAAAGCGTGATACGATAATTATAAATCGTTTCTAAGCACCAGAGCAATTTTTTTATTTAGGATGTACGTAGACGACAGTCTGGAATGCTGCCTCTGGCCAAATCCAAGAACGCCGAGTTCCTCTCCGACAAGGCTCAGCCCGCAACATCGCAAACTGCTCTTTACGCGACACGTTCCGGCGTGCCGCACATCTTGAGCTGAACATAATTAAAAACGAATTCTCAAGAGAGACGGCCGGGGAGGCGGGAGAAGGGGATCGATTTATTCACTGATCCAGCGCAGTCAGCATGTAGCTGCGCCTCTGCCGATCGGCTCCGTAGCTCCGCATCGACTTCGTTCCTCATTACATAATGCTGCACGGGGATTTACCATCACGTGCGGCCAGGACACCCGCCGCTCCCTCGTAAGGTTTAATGTAGCAGAATTAACGTTACAGTCTGATTCAGGTGTTCTTCAAAAGCAAGTATAGTGCCCGTATATAAATTTAAATTAAATGCTGGCAATGCAGACATTATAAAATCCCTATTCAGTTTAGATGGACAAAATGCAGATGCAGATCATTTACATTCTATACATTGTGTCCCGCAGAGAGGAATTATTATAAATCTTCCCCTGTTCAAGGCATATATTAAGCGGCAGTTATCTTTTATGAGTAGCTTGGACAAGTTGCCGGTCTCTCGGATGGCATTATCGTCCTGGTGTGTGCCGGCCATGAGGCAGGGCAATGGCTAAGGGTTCGATGAAGCTGATTAGTTGTGTCTCTATGGTGACTGATCACGGGGCGCAGACCCACTAGTGCCTGGGATAATGATGCCTGGCTGACCCCAGTTAGGCTGCTGGGCTCATTAGGGTTTAAACAGGGTCTGCTGGGAGGACCTCGGGAGAGCTGAGGGAGTGTGAGGTGTGTGTGTATGTGTGTGTGAGTGAGTGAGTGTGAGTGAGTGAAGATAAGAATAACCTCAATTTTATCAAATCTGTCTGCAATCAAAAAACTAAAAATGCCAAAAGTCTCATATTTTATTTGGTTACTTTTGGTTAAGGTTAGGGCTGGGTAGGGGCTAAGGGTGTCATAGTTGGGATCAGGGTTATGCCCATAGGAATGAATGGAGTGTCCCCATAAAGATCGGAATATAATAGGTATGTGTGAGCGCGCGCGTGTGTGTGTGTGTGTGTGTATGCGGGCGCACAGGCGATTGAGCACTGTGCCTCTTGTTTGCTGGGGTTCTTTGTGATGTTCTTTAGATCACCTCTACAGTGTGGACTGTCTTGATTACTTAAGGAGCCTCTCATCCATGTGTATCTGATATCCGACACTCCTGTCCAGTTTATGCGACGTGGATCCTGCTGCACTTTGCCGGACACATCGCTCGATCCAAGATGAAAAAAAAAAGTGTCAGTGAGAATGTCAGGCTTTTTCCTGGACCCCGAAAGGAAGCCGACGTCAGCATACCGGGTCTGAGATGCCAGAACCATCATACGGTAAACCGTAAATTAGAATGATCATTGTGGATGTGACAGACACAATTAACTGGTACCATTCCGGACATACTGCAGTGTTACACTTCTCGAAGCATACATACTGCAGTGCTACATGTCTCCAAGCATACATACTGCAGTGCTACATGTCTCCAAGCATACATACTGCAGTGCAGCAACATTTACAACAACGGCAAAAATCAAACGACCACAGTCCACCCAGAAATACGACTGAGCCTGTTCTAAGTTGCGCAGTTGACATTTATTAACAATGAATCTGTTTGAAACTGAATTAAACAAACAGCGATGAATCAGAAGGCTGTTGGTGTGAATGCTTTCTGTGCTGAAGACTGAAAACTGAATGTCCAGCCTTTGAAATAAATTTGCCAAGCAAGACGTCTCGGTGGGGGCAGTCGGGGACCTCTTATCTGTAGATGTAAGACGCCGCATGGAGAAGGTGAGAGACGCTAATCCTGTTATGTAACGCGGTAAAAAACCACGCTCCGGAATTGCGAGGAGGGCCGACGAGGAGGAGCCGGCAGCGTCCAACAGTTGGTATGGAAACAGATCGGCAAACGGGAATGTGATTTGCTGTCTTCCTGCCCGAGACCTCCGCAGCAAGAGCAGCAAGTATGCGGCCCTAAGCGCGTTAATTAGCAGGAATCT
The DNA here is from genome assembly GCA_026780845.1 of Petrocephalus sullivani. NCBI lineage: Eukaryota > Metazoa > Chordata > Actinopteri > Osteoglossiformes > Mormyridae > Petrocephalus > Petrocephalus sullivani. Next base: position 9,410,480 of record JAODKM010000016.1, on the reverse strand, counting down.
CACACGCTACCTTTATTTACGTATGCGCATGCACCACAAGTTCGAGCCGATCCGGACCGATTGGGTCCCCCGTCGCCACCGTTCGTATGAACCGACTTCATTGGCCACAGCTGCGGTTTGAAGGTGATCATGTGATTCCCCGCCTCCTTTGATCAAGCCATACTGAAAGTCATGGGGTAATCTTATTCAGCCCGGTGGGGGACACAGCTGAAGAGGCGCGAGGAGGCTGCATGCCCCTTTGAAAGCGCTTAGGCGCCTGTGTTATTGCGTCTTGATTACCACCTTTGTGTAGGTCAAACGGAACAAGCAAAAAAGGCTTAACCAGTGGGACCAGGAAAACGCCACCACAGATACAGACAAAACCTGATAGGGATAAAGGTCTTCCTGTTCATTCTAAAACAGAACTGCGTGTTCTCAATAATCAGCTACAAAACGGGCAAGTCGGTCAGACCATCTGGCAGTTTGAAGCCAGTGTATTTCCTGGTAACACAATGTCAAAGCAATGCTAGCGTCAAAGGATGGAGCTTTGGATAGCTGTTGTGTTTATTTTATTATGTAATACATCCATGTGCATTACAGTAATTAGAAAAGCACAGACAAACTTCTACTGCAACAGCTAGGCATGATATTTTACATATTTTTCATATTTTATTCAAATTTTATTCATTTCGCAGTGTTGGGTCGTGATTCCAATACTTATATACTGGTTTCTTCTCCTTCCTTCCTGTATTTTACAAACCTGTCACATTTAAGTCCCATAGTGTGATGACTAATGTCTCAAACTACTTATTAGATCTCAGGATTATCCATCCGGAGCAGAGTGCGGACTCTTCCCATTTTCATTTTAAACCAAATTATAAGACATTCAGTGCAAATCAGATGTCACCAGTGCACCAGTTCAGCAGGGCAGACACCAGCTTTCATTTACAGAGCATACAGCATCAAGTCATAACGAGTGCTAGCATCCCTACCTGCTGTAGGAGTAAAGGACTTTACCAAGGTCACTTTACACCTTCCAAGTCACAGTACAAGACAAACTGCAGGATTTCCCAGTAAACAAAGATACACACAGGTGCATCAGACACTGCTGACAAAAAATAATTTCTTATATATAAATATACTTATAATATTTCTACTGTATTACAATTATGGCTAAAGGACCCTTCTAGCACATAGCTCAGATGTAATAGCCAGCATCCATGAAGCAAATGTTAATAAAGCACCACTGAAAATCTTTTAATTTTCATTCCAGCAGAAAATTTACTACGGTAAACCTGTAAATGGTGCAGTACTAGCTTTAAAGAGGATAACTTGGGAGAAAATTTACCTAACTTCATTTTCACTGTTAAGAAATGAAAACAAGTTTTGACAAGTGATGTTCAAGATCTGCATTGTTGTTACCTCACAACATGTTACTTATAACCCAATCAAGCAGTTTCTATGACCCTGTTGGGGAAAAAAAAACAATCTTTGCCCCTAACTGGTGAGAGTAATCGGTCGCAAAGGGCAGGGATCTGTACTGAGCTAGCGGTCCCTCCAACTCAGCGTCATTACCAGACCGGTCATCCTGACTGCCCCCCAAACTCCCCCAGCACAGATCTCCAGTAGGGCAAAGGCAGACATCTCTCACAGAGACAGCGGGAACAGAACAGCGGAGGCTAACAAAAGCTGTAGGACTCTGTACCCAGGGGCGCAATTATCCCATCACCACGCGACCACATCCCGCGCGTGGCCGCCACCCGCACAGCCGGCACAGAGCCAGGACCACGCGAGCACATCCCGCACGCGGCCGCCGCCCGCACAGCCGGCACAGAGCCGGGACCACGCGAGCACATCCCGCGCGCGGCCGCCGCTCACAAACTTTACCTGTGTTCAGCGTGCCTGTGATGAGCCTGAAGAGGTACTGGGCGAATTTCAGGATTTCCCTCTTGCATCGCTTCCTACAGCCGCTCATGGTGGCGTGCGGAGGGGTTATGGTGGGGAGGTGCGGGGGGGCTCCTCCCGGCGTCGCAGTCCCCTCAGGGCAGAGTGCTTGCGGCGGGGGGGAACTTGGGTCGACCCCCCCCAGTGCCACGCGCTCGGAGCAGAGGCAGCAGTCCCGTTGGCGACAGAGGGAGAGGTGGCCGTCACACACCGCAGGCTGAAGCTCTGTCAGAGCCCATGGACCTGCTGCTGTCAGGTCATTAAAGTCTCTGTGCTTGCCGGTTAGCCTGGGCTGCCAGGGAAGCGGTTTCTCTCTCTCTCGCTCTCCCCTTACCGCTCTCTTGCCCGCCCTCTCTCTCTCTCTCTCGCTCTCTCTGGCTCAGGACTTACTACAGTACTAGTACGTGTCATACAGCACCATCTGTGAATCCTGCAAACCCACGGGTCTTTGCCTTGGAGGCGGGGCCTCAGCGCGAGAACGCGTTGATGTAAGGAGCATCCTCCTCCTTTCACGTCCTCCCCCTCCTCTGAGCCGGCAGCAGTAACCAGCCGAGGGTCCCTCACGGTGCCGGGGGGGGCCCTCCTCTTTACCGGAGCCACTGAAGGGTACAAAGTAGTGGGTGCTTCTTAATATGCAGAGAATCAAAACAGTCAAGGTCATACCTGCCTATGATGGACAGACCGACAGACAGTGTAGGGAATATCACACTAAATGTCCCAGAATATGACAAAACACCTCATGAAGAACATCATCTGCTAATTACCTCCTACTACAATTACAGCCATCTGCCAGCAACAAGGTCCTCTTCTTCAATGACAGTCATCTCCGTGTGCATGCTATACATTTATTTCAATTATGCGTCATCTTTAAATTATCCTGGAGCTGACCCTTCATTTCAGGGGACCCAAGGGATGTGAGCACCATTCAGCTATGAAATTAGGTGGTGTAAGTATACTGTGAAATCACAACAATGTGCCACTGATACGTCTCCATTCCTGACTTTCCTCTCACATTCTCACAGTTCACACTGCTCTTCAGGTGGCAGTGTGTTATTCCAGTATAAACCAAATGTCTAATTATCTCCCTGTTGCCGCCTGCATATGGAACTACCAGGTGGAAAAGGCAGCTGACAACCAGCTGACAACCATTTGAATCTCCAGGTTGTTTAAAAAAAGAAAAGGCATCCTTCAGTCTTTGCGTAACCGACCGCAGCTATCTGCACTCACACAGAGCTAAGCTGAATCTCAAATGATTCCCCATTTATGTGTCATCTTGTCCTGTCCTCCAAATGCTACTGTTTTACTAGAGCCCTGTCTGGTCCATATATCATCTTAACATCTCATCATGTGAATGATAAGGCGCGACACCAAAAGTAAGGGCAAACGTTACTCTGAATGCAGCAATGATGACAGACAGACAGACAGACAGACAAGCAGGTAGACAGGTGGGCTGACAGGCAAACAGACAGACAGACTGACAGGCAGGCAGGTAGACAGACAGGCTAATAGACAGACAGGCAAACAGACAGACAGACTGACAGGCAGGCAGGTAGACAGGCAGGCTAATAGACAGGCAAACAGACAGATTGACAGGCAGGCAGGTAGACAGACAGGCTAAGAGACAGACAAACAGGCTAATAGACAGGCAAACAGACAGACACATTATAGCTCAAATGGATTACGAAAAAGAAGACTATTGGAGATCACTTAGTGCTGACCTCTGCCAAAGAGAGACTGCCAGCGTATCACTAAATGGGCAGTGATGGGGGTCTTTGATCTAACTCCCTGAAAGTCCAGCCTAACTAAAGACAATTTCCTGAATGATCATTTTCAAAACAAAGCACAGCAGGGTTGTACCTGGTAATTTCAGTTAGGGGGGAGATGCACTGAGCCTCTGGATATGCCTTTTATTCAGCAACCTGCTTAATTCGCCTCTCCTTACCGAGAATACACCAAAAAGAGAGAAGGGACTCTCCAACATTTACGCTGATATGATAAAAGCTTGTTGCTGTGACCGAACAATGTGGATGTACAATGTCTGACCCAACATTCTGGATCTATTTTCTGTAATGTAGCATTCTGGAACTACATTCTGTAACGTAGCATTCTGGATCAACGTTCTGTAATCCAGCACCCCACCATTCTGGATCTATGTTCTCTAACTATCTGTAAGGAATTCCACTCACAGAGTCTCGTTTCGGCAAAAACGGTGGTTTATTGTAACAGCAAAAATAATATGATGTGATACAGTGTATACATACACCAGGTATTGGAAGGAAGCTCAAATAAAAATTAAGGCGAGTTCCTTTATACCCCAAAAGGACCCCCCCCAACAAGGTGCTGTGTGTAGGTGAGTGAATTTGCATTCAAAGGATTGACCTTCTGGAGTGTGAGAGTCCTGAGGCAGGAAGAAGCAGGACAGGATGGAGACTTGGTAGCTCCATCACGTCTTTGATCTTATCACCCGGGTGGTGCCAAATGGAACCCACATTCTCCCTCTGACTTCCTTATCATAAATTGCTATTACTGTATGTATTCAAATGATCAACCAAGAACATTGGGGCATCTTTACTAATCGTGCATTCCATTATCCTCGGAGGTCGAAACTCGGAACTCAGAATAACGTCACATCCGCTAAAAACTCGGGGAAAACCGAGTCGGATGCATTCCACTTGCCGAACTC
>JAODKM010000016.1:9393130-9405774 GCA_026780845.1 Petrocephalus sullivani | reverse complement strand
ACTCAAACAGCACTAAAGTGCTTAGAAATGTAAAATATCACAGCACCACTTACAGTCTTTGCACTGGGCAGCCATCTTGAATCCGAAACTCGGGGCACCCTGGGCTGCCCGAGCTTTTGTCTCGGATTTTCGAGAGACGGGAGCGTGCATGTCGCCACTTCCGGCCTCGAGACTCGGAATCCGACTCGGATTCCGACCTCCCGAGGATAATGGAATGCACGATAATTTTCCTTACACCATCCAACAGTCCAGATCTATTTTCTTTACCCTTCTGGATCAACACTCCACCACCCCACATTCCAGGATCTGTATTTTCTAACTATCTAGATCTGCATCCCAACTTCTAACATTATAGACCTATATAACCCAGAATTCTGGCTCTAGACTTACACAACATTACTCAACATTCTGGATCTACTGTATATCCTATAACCCAGCATTCTAGATCAAACTTCAATGATCCAGCTTTCAGCCCACAGACAGTAGCTGCTAGATCAGTGCTCTCTCAGTTCGCCTGCTGGATCTACACTCTGCTACAGAATCTGATGGATCGTGGGATCTGGCATTTCAGAGAGGCAGCACAGATGTATAGAATCTAATGAACATATTTTAGACACACTCTATGGTATGGGTGCAGTATTGCCAATGCTCTGCTGTAAACACCCTTTTTAAATTAAGCTCTTTAACGCATGTTTGCCCTTTCAGACTTCTTGCTTGGCTCATAAGCGGTAACAGGTAATAAACGAAGAAATCTGGCCCAAGGACGAAATGACTGAACATCTGGCAAACTGCGGCAAAACTCGTGAGCCTGCTGATCATGCTCGCATATGGTAAAAATGTTGACGCATGTGCTAACAAGTGTGACCATGTGGAGAGCCAGTGTGTTCCACATGGATGCACACGCTCAATCAGACATCCCGCCTTAGGGATACTGACTTCAGGGGAGGCAGATGAGGGGCATCTGGGAGGTAACAAATAAGACCCACAATGCCTTGCACAATGATGTCACAGCCACAGGCCCAATAGGGCCCGATAGGCCCACAGGCCACAGTCGGGCAATTTTAAATGCACTGACTAGCGGAAAGACAGATTTCCGGGACAATGCGCGTTATTTGCGGGTATCCGGGAGCTGCAATCAATTTGTGGGAGACTCCCAGAAGTTCCAGGAGAGCTGGGATCTCTGCTAAACGCGTGTCCCACAGTACAGGGGCGGCCCACAGCAATTCTGCACACTGGTGGCAGGGCATCTGTGATTTGCCCTGTGGGCAACCTGCACACTGTAGCCCTATTTCAAATTTCACCTGCAGGGCCTGTAGCACAAGCCAGTGATGAAGCTCCGCCTCCAGGGTGACCCCCAAGCCTGACTCCCAAGCCTGACTCCCAAGCCTGACCTCCAAGCTCCAGCCCCCGAGTGAAAAGTATTGTGAACAGTTCCAGTTATTTTCTGCTCAGTACTCCATTAGTATTCTGTCTCAGAAATGAACATTTCCACAGAAAAGCACAATTTCACCTTTGAAAAGTTACTTAAGTCTCAGTACACAGGACCAAATATTTGTAGTTTCTAAAGCCAACCAACAAAGAAGGACAGAACAACTTATTATTCACAATTCATGAGAAGATGATACGATAAACCTTAATGAAGTCACATTATCGTCTCAAGAGAAGGACTGATCCTCCTAAAAGACCTTATGACTGACCTCCATTGTGCTCTTAAAATTCAGCCCGTGTTCTCTGAAAAGGTATTTTGCTTACGAAGGGCAATGGAATTAGTCTGCTAGTCAAATCACATAAATCTGCCTTAATTTATTCCAGGAGAAGTTGGCAGATGGGCAAAAAGTCACTTAGGTTCTCTTACGCCTCAGTAATGGTCAGCGGGGCAGGACCCCTTGAAATTGTTACCTATTAGTTCCTTGCAAATGAAGCTCTTCATTTTGCATATTACACTGGATTAAACATGTTGGACCCCGCACACCAACATACTGCATGCACAGTCATGACATTGTGCACTGATGCAATTACCAAGGTCTCTTTGCAGGGAATTCAACACAATATCAAATTCTTTGTCCAGCATTATGTAATGAGGCACAAAATTACTATCACTGCTCAATCAGCTAAGAGCATCGTGAACACATCTGACCCGATATTACTAATGCACTACATTGATACCCATGGTTTTTGGGGTTTGGAACCCCCTCCCCCCCCATATAGAATATAGTGTCCTCCACGTACGAGGAACTCAGTCTAAATCCATGCAGTTAGGTGAACTGGGATCACTAAATTGCCCATGGCATGAACCCCCCTATAGCGTGTGATTTTACATCCGTCCTGGGAAGGACTGGGAAGGACTGGGAAGGACCGGCATCTGTGGTGTTCTCTCAGGCGCATACCGCAGCCCTGTGCTGGATAAATCGCTGGGGGAGGGATGGGAGAATGAGGTATAAACCAGTTCCCTGATAACAGAACTGGATTTCTAAAATTGAAAATGCAATTACAATACTAAAGCTGAAGAGTTTCTATCCTGCGTGTGTGTGTGTGTGTGTGTGTGTGTATATATATATATATATATATATATATATAAAATGTGGATGCTGATGTTGACATTGAAGTGTTTCCTCATCAAACCTCTGGGCACGGTTCCCAGAAACACTAAAAATACTCCCAGTTCAATTTCATTTTGAAAACCAATTTAGGATACCACACAGATAACAGAACTGTTCACTAAGTCTACCGCATTCAAAATGGCATATATATAATATAACCAGACTGCAAATGCGGGTGTTTTTTATTTCTTTAACCAGCTAGGGTATTATTTCAATTAATAATTATTATTACAGAATCTTCGTTACATTGATTAGACTGGTTGGACACGGCAGTATACCATTCTAAAATCATACTGCATCATTATTGTGTGTATAGTAAGTATATATATTCGTCTCCAGATCCCCTCCAAGGGATGAGTTGTGAATTTGGAAATCGGAGGTCCTTTTCTGCACACCACCAATGTACTTGAGCTATTATTTTTGGACTTCTGGCCTTGCTTGAACAAGTCTGGCCATTTTCCTCAGATCGTTCTCATTAACAAGGTGTTGTTGCTAACCCAACTGCCATTAACTGAATGTTTATTTTTTGTTGTTTATCACACCCTTCTCTGTAAACTCTAGACACTGTAGCGTGTGAATATCCCAAGATTCTGAGATGCCACCAGGTCTGACACCAACAATCATATTATGTGTAAAATCACTTGACCCTGACTGCATATATATTCAGATATATGCATATATATTCATATATATGCAGCCACGGTATTTATTCGTGGGGGCAGGCTGTTTGCATTAACGAGCAGATCTACCTAATAAAGTGGACTCTGAGTGTACACAGACACACACACACACACACACACACACAGATGCATACATACAGGAACAGCAAAAATAACAGACCTAGAAGCATTAATAACAGATTCACATTACTAAGTTTCTCCAATTAATTGCTTTAATGTCTGTTTACTACCATCATAAACTATCCCAGAAGGTGCAGCAAATTTCCTTCAGATTGTCTGATCATCGATCGCTCATCAGCGCGTAACCCAGGCAATAAGAGGACTGCCTGCGCTTCAAGTAATGCACTGAGAATCAACTGGGGAGAACGGCAGCCCCAGGCCCTCTGCTATGAAGCTGCAGGCCTGAAGCAGCGTGCCAGTGCTATCAGAGTCTGCTTCAGTCCAAGTGGCAGTATTACAAACTCGCAGGATCCCTCTGAAGATGCTGCAGACTGCATGGCTTCAGCCTGCTCCAGCTCACTGCCAAAACACCCCCAACCCCAAAGGCTTTCATTCAGTGGTTTTAGATTCTAGAACATGTTTGTACAAACGATCCGGCAAATTACAGTAAGGTGATGCAAACATACATACAAGCATATATATTATTTATTCACCCATCCGTCTGTAAACCACTTATCCTGGCAGGGTTGTGGGGCTGGAGCCCTTCCCAGGCAGCATAGGACACCGGGCGGGGATAGACCCTGCACAAGATGCCTGGCACACATGCAGACACTATGGATAATTTAGAGATGACACTTAAAACCAACTGTATGTCTATGGACAGTATGAGGAAACCAGAGTACCCAGAGGAAACCCACACGGCAACAGGGAGAACATGAGCACAGGGCAGAGGTGCGACTCAAAACACCGACCCAGGAGGTGTGAGGGAACTGCGATACCCCCCGCGCTACATGCATTTATTCATTAAGCAGAGCTCAGTAGCGACCCTGAGGCCTATCTTTGGAAGAACCGAGTGAAAGGTAGGGTATACCCTGGAAGGGATACCAGTCCAGCTCAGGACGGACACAAGTATGCACACACACACAAACACACACACACACACACACTATGGGTTACTTGGAGCCACAAATTCACCTAAACTGCATGTCCATTGACTGTAAGAAAAACCAAGCATTTGCATTAAACTGATTCAAACAGAAACAACAAGAAAAGAGCATAATGAGATGGAATTGGAGATGCTGTAAGTTGGAGATGTCGTGCTGTAAGTTCCCGTACCTCTCAGGATCTTCCAATATCATATCAGATACAGTTTGACCATATATATTAAAAATGCCTTGCTGAATCAAGCATACAAAACAACAACATTATACTCACTGCAGGCAATGGAGCAGACTTATTAAAACCATCTATAAAGATAAACGTAGCCTTATATTGAATATGTTGGGGAGTTAATCATGGAATTGCAATATCAGTGTAGTGGATGTGGTTTCTTGGATAAGCACCCATTTCAAAAGCTATTAACCAGAACGCTCAATAAAGCACAGGAAATTCCACCACACCGTAACCGCACAGCAGTTGGTATTAGCAATGTAATTGAGCTTAGGCCATAGTTAGACAGGATAATGGATCAGGGGTATTGTCCAAGTTATTTAATGCAGACATGGTGCATTTCCCTTAAGGACTGAAATCCAATTGATTTCTTGGACGCAGTTCCTATAGGCGTGCATCCCTGGGGGCCAACCTTAAAAGGAGAGACCTTCCGGTATAGCGTCACTGTGAGAGGGTTTAGACGGCATACAAATTTGGCTGACCACACTCATTATTTCATTGGAACACTCTCACTCTATATTAGTGCTGGGCAGTATGACCAAAAATTTCTATCTCGGTATTTTTTCAAATTCTGGAGGTTTCGCGGTTATGTCGATGAACCAGTATACCGCCCAGCAATACTGTCTACGAAAAGACATATTCTTTAAACATAACAGATTATAGTAATTTTATTTGCTTCGGTTAACTTTTCCAACTTCCTTCCATTTTCAGAATTTCATTCATACATGTGATATATTAAAGTCTTGGGGTTAGGGTTAAGGTTAAGTGGCCAAAGAAAACAATGTTTAAACGATGTTTATGTTGGTGTAAGACTTTAATGGCATGTCTGTGACAGTGTGTCAGAATAGCCATTTTAAAACATCTCCTAAAGCAAGGGCGTAACTTTGGGTTGAACACTGGGGAGTTGAGGTCCCCACCCACCCGTTTATGAGGAAACATGATTATTGGGCGCGGGGGGTGTATTTGCCAGTTTTGATGTTCTTGGGGGTCATAACCCCCCCATGTCCTAAAGTCCTATTTGCAGCAACCACCTAATACATTCACGCACTCAACCACTAGCATTCCATGTTTGGCCAATCAATACCTCAACAAAGTATTTGATTGGTCGAGTTCATTAATTACGTGAGCCGGAGGTGAAATTTAACGCAAATTTTACACATATAATAGCTGAGGTGCCCCTGAGGAGAGGTTTGGGAACTGAAGCGGCGTTCATCTAGCCATCCAATGAGATATTACAAACTGCTTGGATAACAGAGGGAATTCTTATTTTTTAATTGGTGTCACAGCTCATGTTCATATATTCCATTGTTAAATTGCTTTTTTTTCTCTGAGCATATGATACACATACCACCTAGATAAATTGCTGTAAACATTTTCTTTGACAGCCTAACACTTTTGCACAGTACTGTACATTATTTATATGTGTTTCTAAAGTCTGTGTGACAATATGCAGGAGGAGTAATGAACTCCCTAGGCAGTAATGAACACCTGCAACCAGACTAAAGCCATACATTTTGTTAGTGTTGTGCTCTAGACCAGTTATCGGTAACTTATTACAAATATTGAGGAACATACTGGGTGCACCACTAAATTTAATAAATCATCTTCTCTGTGGCAATGTACAGCATACTGTAGGCCCCTGGGAAAAGCTGAACCGCCAGCCCGCTGTTAATGGGCTCATACATTTCACACTACAGACATGTGTCATTCTGTCAGTGTGTTTTCTAGTCCCTCTTCCTTGGGCTAGGATATGACATCATGCAGCATTTTTCAGCCAGGTCCTCAGGAAGTCCCAGACAGTCCACATTTTTGCTGCCTCCTACCGGGAGCTGGGAGGGAGCAAAAACATGGAATGTCTGGGGTTTTTCCCGAGGACCAGATCGAGAAACACAGATATAAAACCGGGATGCCACTGAAGTGAGAGTGAAAACTGAAGAAAAAAATATACATAAACATATATATAAAAGATACTGAAGCCAAACATATCTTACTTTTGTGCAGTGGGTAAGTAACTGTAACAGTAGGGAGCAGAAAGTATATGTAGATATTTGACTGCAAATTGACTGCATTTGTATTAAACATGGAAGGCAGGGTGAGCAGAATGACTTTCAGATAAGTAGGTCAAATGAAATGCATTCAAATTAAATGCTATCAAACAGAATTTTGAGGCAATACTCTTAGAACAAATATGCAAAGAAACAGTGACCAATCATATTTCTCTGTGGAAAATAACGACACATCTACAGACATCCCACCTGACAGATATTGATTTCAGGGAGGCAGATGGGGGGCATCCGGGAGGTAACAAATACGACCCACGATGCCATGCATGATGACATCACCGCCACAGGCCCAATACCTTATATATATTCAATAAAGTATTCTGAATCTGAATATATATACATATATATAAATATATATACATATACTGTCATGGTATGACAGTGATGCAGGAAAAGTAATTCCAGTACAGATCTTAAAAGATGCATCCGCACTGGGACAGAATAGAAGACTGAAATCTCTACTCCATGACCTAAATCACCCTACTACTGTAGCTGCGGAATCTTAAATTAAAATCAATATTCTCAGAGTGATCCATTATTAATCAACTTATATTGACCAGACATACTATGTGCGTGTTAACTGTGATTAATTATTATTCAAAATAGTCAGAAATTTACTGTGTGCTTAAAAATTATTCATCATAATAAGGCTATAGGTTATTCCTTATAAACAGGCCTCAGAGTGGCTCCTGGGCCCAGATCCCAGAAGTATGTGTGACCGGGCACTGCCACCCTGTGCTACAAACAAAGCCATCTTAGTGTATGGTTCCTTAATCTTGAGTCTGCTCAGAATATGAACTGAGAGAGAGTTCTGAGAATCTCCTTTCTGCCGAACCCGTTTGCACCAATTATAACAAGGTCACTGGCATCTGTAAACATTCATCTCATGCGTGCAGTGGACACCTGGCGATTGCGCATCCTCGCTCTTGCGGGAGCAGCACCATATGTGGCGATGTAATTGGTCGAAAGTGAAACACATCACACGTTGGACGGGATGTGTCAGGAGAATATGGGTGTGGGAATCTGGCCGTCGGGAGAAAGTCACCCGAGCTGCCCGGTCGGCCTCTGCGCCTTTTCTCTTAGCATTTTAATCAGGCACTTTGTCTTTTGATCCCTTCATTAGATGTTAGAATATTGACTGAATTCTTTCACACACTGAATCTGTCACTCATTTATTGTTGCTCCCCTTAGGGAGAGAGAGCAAACGGGAGGAAAGAATAGAGAATAAAGGAATATAAATAAATCCTTTCAACGCAGAGAGGACAAGCGGAACTTAGAGAATCAGTACTGGCGCTGCCCTCTAGCTCACTACTCACAGAAAGCGCACAGACACACTCACACACTCACACACACACATACACAGTCCATGTATTCCTATCTTTACGGGGACTCTCCATTCATTCCTATGGGCATAACCCTAATTCCAACCATGACATCCCTAACCCTACCCAGCCCTAACCCCTACCCAGCCCTATCCCTAACCCTAAGAAAATGCAAGACTATTTTTTTACAAAATGGAAAGCATTTTTAGTTTTTCTGTTCACAGTCACAGATTTTTATAAAATTGAGGCTATCCTTGTGGGGCCCGAAAAATTGAAATTTATATATATATATATATATATATATATATATATTTGTAATAATTGCATTGTGGGGTCCAAATTTCAATTTTATATATACACACATATATACACACACACCCAAGCCGAGGAAGTGAGGGACGTAGTTATGGTGTGGAATGGAAATCCGTCATCTGTCTCCAGCCTGGGGTGGAGCATGCCCCCCGCCCCACCCCACCCATACCAGAAAGTAATGAGAGCATGATTAAATCTAAACAAACAATGTCATCCTCTGCTCAGTATCTAGACAAACTTTGTCTAATACTACCCTGTAAAGCAGTGTTTCCCAGTCCAGTCCTCGGGGACCCACAGCCAGTCCACTTTTTTGCTCCCTCCCAGCTCCCTGCCAGACAGTCCACATTTCTGCAAAAACGTGAACTGTCTGTGGATCCCCCGGGACCGGACAGGGAATCCCCAACATAATACAAGTAAGAGTGCTTTAACGCACAGGGTCTCCCAAGCCGAAGCCCATGGGCCTCCTCTAAAAAGGGGCCCCGTTTAACAACTTTTCATCGCCAGTGAAAATGGTAAGGGGGTCTCTGATAACAGAGAAAGCCCAGGGCTATCCGTTAACATGATTCTGAATGCAAAATACTCATTTCTACTCATTTACTTTGGGCATCGTGGTGATTGAGACATACAGTGTACCTGGACCCCTCATGCTCATAAGTGTCCACATACCTATAAAAAAAAAATCCATCACTGGCTTTTTTTTCTTTCTAGGAGGTAAAATGAAACAGTGCTTCACATCCAGGCATCGAGCACAGCTGGCACTCCCCGCCATGTTCCTCCAAACCCCCGGCACGCTCATGATTGCCTTTCATCACTTATATCTAAGCACGGCAAAAACCAGCCACGCAAAAGTTTCAGGGACGTCAGATTGGAAACATCAGTCTTCTGCGCTGTGGATTCCCCTGCTGTCAGAAAAAAAAAATCCATAACACCATGAAGTAGCAGAAAGTGCTGACTTCGCCTTTTCCGCATTACGTGGCCACATTGCCGTTAATCAAGTCCCTGACAGGTCGCAGTGACAGGTCGCTGTGTTCCACCACAGGACATAGGTCAGCATTTTCATGGCTTCCCGATACACTACAGTGGATGGTTTCCTCTTACCTAGGTCCTACAGACCCCGCTGTTTTAAAGTACCTTTACTTAGAACAGGTCGTAATATATTTTCCTGATTTGCACGTCACTTTGGACAAACGCGTTCGCTAAATATGTAAAATGCAAATGTAAAATAAAGTCATCTTTCAGTACCTAATACTGGCCCAGTGGCGGAAAGGTCAGAAAGGTCAGACCTGTAGCTCGAGGTCTGGCATAATGCATAATATATCGCTTAATATAACAGGATTTAAAAATTTAAAAATCAACATATAGGCGTCGATCCGATGTGTCAATCTTGGCCAGAATTGCTGGGAAATATTTAAACATTATCTATATATAAAGTGAGCAGCACCAGAGCTAAAGACACAACTAATACAACAATGAAGATGACTGCATTGGAAGATCAGCCGCTTTCCGTAATGGAGGACGAGGGATTTTGTTGGCTCATTCCCCACTTAGATCTCAAAGTACCATCCTGCGGCATGTTTATAATTCATTATTAAAACTGGCCCACAGATCTATCTAAGAGAATGAAACAGCATAAAAAACGATGTAATGGCATTCTGTTAATCTGCACCGGAAAGCTTGACAAATTCCATCACCAGCAGTGCCTGTGATATTACACAAATAATTGTTATTGGTCATAAAATTCCCACGTCAGAACACCACTACTTAGAGGTGTAGCCACATGAAAGGAAGCCTTAATTATTATTATCATTAATTCTCCTATTGTTATATTTAACAGCTACAAATTTCAAGAACCCTAGAGCCGAGTCCTTCCTGTGAATCTACCCTACAAAGTTAATGATAAACATGAAGAATGTGAAATGAATCTCAGTTCACCTAAACTCTCCCCTGATCCAATAGTTTATCTTCATGACATTTCTGCTGAGTTATTCCGTGCACCTGAGAAGGTGAGGTCAGCAGACCAGTGATTATCCTTCTGAAACACAGATGCTGTAAATACGATTCCCCCTAACACTCTAGCTAACAATCAGTGAGGAGAGAACACCGGGCTGGGCATGGCGCAGTGAGACAAACACTCCTGTAATTCCCCAGGGACTAGAAATCAATTGCCTTTCCACAGAGAGTTATAAAACATGCTAATACAAACTGCCTGTCCTTTTATCTTTACATTTTCTTCCCAGGCACTCCCAGGACACTCCAGTATTTCAGGGTGTACTAGTCTATTCTCAGCTGGCTATAGGCTATAAAGGTCATTTGCTGACTCAACGATGACGTTGGGCTAATAATGCTGATTACACGATGCCCTTTGGGACTAATTACGTGATTTTGGAGGCTGGCTTTTTTTTAACTTCCTTTCAAGGGCAGTCTGATCTTACTCCCTGTTGACGTTCTGCTCCTTCGTCACCGGTGGCTTTTTTGTTTCACTATACCCTGGATAATAAATAATAAAAATGACAAACAACCAGTAACCAAGTAAGTAACCAGTAACCAACCTCGGGACAGTATTGGGACACCTGGCCATTACTCCTACAGGAGCTTTTGTGACATTCCATTCTAAATCCCATTCATAGGCATCAATATACAGAGGGGTAGAGTCATGCTGCAACAGAAAAGAGCCTTCCCCAAACTGTTCCCACAAAGTTGAAAACATAGAATTGTCCAAAATGTCTTGGTATGCTGGAGCATTAAGAGTTCCCTTCACTGGACCTAAAGTGTCTAGCCCAACCCCTGAAAAACAACCCCAAACCATTATCCCTCCTCTACCAAACTTCCCAGTTGGTACAAAGCAGTCAGGCACGTAACGTTCTCCTGGCATCCGCCAAACCCAGACTCATCCATCAGTCTGCCAGACAGATTAGAGTGATTTGTCACTTCACAGAACACATTTCCACCGCTCCAGTGTCTAGTGGCGGCGTGCTTTACGCCACTCCATCCAACACCTGGCATTGTGCTTGGTGATGTGAGGCTTGCATGCAACAGCTCAGGTCTGGAAACCCATTCTAGGAAGATCCCAGTCCACCGCTTTTGCTGGGGTTAATGCCAGAGGAAGTGTGGAATTCTGCAGTTATTGAGTCAACAGGGCATTGGCGACTTCTACGCATTAGAATTTGGTGACTCTGCTATTACTTTACATTGTCTGCCACTTCGTGGCTGAGTTTCTGTTGTTCCTGAACACTTCCATTTTGCAATAATACCACTTACAGTGGACCATGCAATATCTAGCAGAGAAGAAATTTCAAGAACTCACTTATTGTGAAGGTGGAACCCTATGACTGTACCAGGCTTCAATTCACTGAGCTCTTCCGGATGACCCATTCTTTCACAATTGTTTGTAAACCTGACTGCATGGCTAGGTGCTTGATTTTAAACACCTGCGGCAATGGGTCTGAGTGAAATAGCTACCTGGGTTCAGGCTGTTGTCAAAGTACTGTCAAAATGATAGACTATTCAGATGGCTGTAGAATGTCATTTGACTGTCAGGCACAGAGAAGCCAAATCAGAGCAGGAAAGTATTACATGCAGATTTAAGAGCATCCCCAAGGTGAGGAATGAAGTTACTTCTGAGGGATTGGAGCATCATGTTCCAGACCCTGAAAACTCCTTCTGCCAAATTAATAAGCAGGTCTATCTGTCCAGTCTGCTGCAAATGCTTATTACAGTCAACAATTACATCCCTTCCTGTAATTCAGGAAGTATCATCAAACATATTCAAATGAGAAATTATTTGTATCTTAGGGAGAAGTATTGTAGCCCCATACCTCAAGTGCTCTGTGGCCTAACCCTAACCCTAACCCTAACCCTGCTGTCACTTCTGCATCTGGCGTTCACACATTCACCTCAAATTCATGATGGTTTCTTCCCACAGCCCAAAAACATGCCAATGCAAATTGCTGTCTGTAAATTGCCCATATGGTGTGAGTGTGCTCTGCAATGAACTGACATTCCATCATGCCTCATCCTGGGATGTAATCCAATCTCACATATAAATGATTGTGAACAATAAATGGATGGGTCATATCTCAGTCGCATGCTGTCAATGTCAATGTCGACCTCTAACTTTGCTTTTCCACAAATCCTTATCAGCTGGTATGGTACCTTCTGATTGGAAGCATGCCAACATAACGTCCATATTCAAAAAAGGGGATAGAAATAATCTATCAAACTATAGGCCAATTAGTCTGACTTGCATGACTGGTAAAGTTACGGAGGCTGTAATCAAAGAGAAAATGGTAGATTACCTGGACTCAACATTTTGAGGGATAGCCAGCATGGATTTAGGAG
>JAODKM010000016.1:9378886-9393030 GCA_026780845.1 Petrocephalus sullivani | reverse complement strand
TGGGCTGATACCTGGCAGATGAAGTTTAATGGGGACAAGTGCAAGGTAATCCATATAGGGAACAAAAATATAAGACAAGTATTTTATGAGTGCCACGGAAATACAGGAAGCCGATTGTGAAAGGGACCTCGGTGTATATGGTGATGCTTCCATGTCCCACTCTCGCCAGTGTAGGGAAGCAATTAAAAAGGCTAATAGGATATTGGGTTACATCTCCAGCTGTGTGGAATTTAAGTCAGGGGAGGTAATGTTAGGGCTTTACCATTCCTTGGTAAGACCCCACCTAGAATATTGTGTGCAGTTCTGGACACCTTACCTTAAAAAGGACAAAAAGGTTCAACGCAGGGCTACAAAAATGATTCCTGGGCTAAAAGGAATGTCTTACGAGGAAAGGTTAGCTAAGCTCATTCTGTTCAGCCCTGAGCAAAGGACACTAAGGGGGGACATGATCCAGGTATATAAGATCCTAACAGGTCTGGATGCTGTTCAATTAAATAGTTACTTCAGCATTAGTTCAAATAAGAGAACTCATGGGCATAGTAGGAAATTAGTAGGGAGAACATTTCAAACTGGAGTTGAAAAGAGAAGAAAAACTTCTTTACGCAATGTGTAGTTAGAGTATGGAATAGTCTTCCTGATAGCGTAGTGCAAGCCAAAACCTTGGGTTAATTTAAAGCAAAGCTAGACAAGATTTTAACATCTCTGAGCTACTAGTGGAAGGCTCCACAAACGAGCTTGATGGGCCGAATGGCCTCCTCTCGTTTGTAAATTTCTTATGTTCTTATGTTCTAATGTCCACCTGGTTTTCCCCACCACATTATTTACTTTATTGGTTCTCATAGAGTGAAAGGAAGTTGTCGAAACACAGCGTCATCCTGCTCACCATGCATTTCAGACCCTGGTGCCTTCCCCATATACCTCAGATACATTGGGTAAAGAGTTAACAGCTAAGGAAAGACTTCTGCAAAGCCCTGCAGAAGTTTATTTCTTAGTTACAGACGAGCCTTCAGCTTTCGGGAGTTGGTTTCTGTCCATCATCAGTGATGTGCTCGAGTCCAGCTGCACACCTTCAGCCCGTATCCTCTTGCTCTATCCAGAGAAACTGTGAACGATTTTTTTTTTTAAGCCCACAAGGTCTCGTTTGCCATAAAGAAAATATCACAGGCTTTTATCTGCATGGCTGCGGCCGGCTGAGCCAGAGGACTTTGTCGATAATGGAATGGCACCAAGTGCCTCGCACCGCTACGCACAACCCCCCGCCGTGCACCCTCCGGGCAGAGGGAGGGGGGACAAGGGAAAGAAAGGGGCGGAGAAACCGCCGACGCCGTCCGAGACGAAGTCATCCCATCCGACAGTCTCGGGGCACCGGTCAGAGCTGATACATTAATACCGGCAGAATTGGAAAGAGGACAGTCCCAAAGAAGTAATGAAGTCCTTGTTCTCAATTACCCCACATTCGCCTCATTGCTCTGCCTGCAGGAGACGGCCGATTGCTCAGAACTGCATATTGTTGCGCTGAATACAATTAAGCCATTCCATTGATCACCACCCCCCCCCCACCTGACCCTCTTCTGGGCAGATCCTGAATGCCTTCTCTCACCACAGGAAGCTGACACTATTATTAAAATAAGGATGTAACGGTGTCATAATTGCGCACATGCAAAAAATTCGAATGAAAACAGTAGCATACTGGTCATTGAAAACATCTGAGGATTACGAAAATAATGGTTAAGTACATTTAGGTATGTTTTTATTTTATTAGAGAACACAAAGGTCTAATTTGTCTTTAAAAGATCAATTCTTTGTGTCTTTTTTTTTTGGAAAACCAACAACCCTAATTTACATTTACATTCTGCAAAGCCTACTTCATCCCATAGGTAAATATAAAAATCTTTAATAATGGCATAATATTGTTTACTAAACCATTTCTGCTGGAAAAATGTCAATTAGGCACCCAAAAAAGCAATGTACAGTTAAAGGTTTCCCACACAGCCTAAGTAACACTTGCAAATGAGCCTTTTAATAAGATTTTTTAACATCTCATAGCTTACGCTCCAGGAATTGGGCTAGCATTTGTCACAGCCCATGAACAAAGCCTTACCTACAGCTGACACCTGCCACAAGGTTGACTTTGCCGCTGATTTAGCCCTCACAGGAGTTGATAGTAGCAGTTGATAGCGTGCATAAATATAGCTATTCTTTTTCTCAATCAACTGTCTAACCCTCAGACATGTTGATATGCTAAACACACACTAAAAAACACAAACATCTACTTCTGATGCATAAAATTACCCTTTTCAATGTAGTATCGCAAACATAATTTGCTAGCCTCCCAATCCGAAAAGCACATTATGTTTTTTTTTTGTTTTTTTTGTATTTTTAACTCCAACGATACATTAGTGGCTGGTTTCTCTTTGGGGTAAAGTGCAGTTCAGCCACCAGGAAGGCCTGAGGGACCGTGAGGAGAAAACAAAAACATGTGAGGCCTTTGGGAAAGGAGGACAGCTCAGAACAAAGAGCATTCTGCCTCCGTCTGCTACCCATCTTCCAAAAGAAGATACAGAGAAAAAGGTAACAGAAGGGTAAATCGGTGAAGGTTTGCTCTGTTAGACAGTGTCTAACACCTATATGTGACCGATGTTCCAGCCGCCTACTCACCTTATACATGTAACTGCTTACTTATCCTTCAGACTCTATGTACTATCGTGTGCATATTACTGCCTGCCGCGCACTATGGATATTAATGATTACTGCTTAACGTCTGCAACCATTTTCTTTTTGTCATGACCGAGGAGACTCCCTTGATTTATTTCGGCTACCCTAGGGGTGGGGGGGTGCCCTCAGTATATTTTGCCGTTGGGTGGGGGTGCCCTCAGTATATTTTGCCGTTGGGTGGGGGCAAGAAGGTGACGGTCTGCTTTGTTGAGATCCACTAGGAGTGTCTCAGAGATCGGCCTGTCGCTACAGGTGTCGCGTCTCTCTACACCTACGTCCCCCGTTTTCCAGGTGTATGCGGCAAACAAAGTGGTGACAGAAGCTTCATTTGGAATTTAGATTCTTCCTTATAAACTACAGTAATTTCATGTCATGTCCTCTGTTTTCAGGACAGAGCTAGCCAGGCGTTACTGTAGGGTTCCGGAACTGAACAGCAAAAGCTCAAGCCATAAGGTGATGCGGTAGTGTGTATCACACACTAGTCAATCGTTTCCTCACAAACACACACACACACACACACACACACACAAACACACACACACACACAAACACACACACACACACACACACACACACCATATCTTTGTTGGAAAGTCCATTCATCTCAATGGGTTAAACACTAATCCCAACCACTATACCCTCAACCTCTTCCCAGCCCTAACCATAACCATAAGTAACAAAACAAATACATAACTTGTACTGACATTTTTTTTTTTAATGCAGTCACAGATTTTTATAAAATTGAGTCTCCCCTTTTGGGACCAGAAAAATTGTCCCCACAATGTCAGAATAACAGGTCTTTATCACACTGTAAGGTAATTTAAACCCTACAATGTAATGCATACATAACCCACACACACACAGACACACATGCACAAACACACTAAGCAAGGTCCAGGCACCTGAATTAGTTTGGTAGGAGAACCCCAGAAAACCCAGTGGAAACCCAAAGAGAGAGAGAGAGAGAGATTGAAAACACGTATCACACCTCAGAGCAGTGGCCAAATTTGAACCCACAATGAAAGTCTTCAAGATTTCCTGTGGTATAGATGACAGGCCATAAAAGGTGCCCCTATGTCTCTGACAGGACACTTCCTGTCAAATTCGGGTAGCTGCTAGGCAGAGATTCCCGGGATGGGAGTGGGGGACAGCAGGCCCATGATGGGGAGTTTAAGCTCCTTCCGGCCTCTGTGGCGAGACCAAGCGGTACATTCCCGTGGCTCTGGGCGGGATGAAATTGCCGCACTTCAGCTCGGATGCTGAGGCTCTGAAAGGAGGAGAAGCGTAAAAAGCAGGGGAAACTTTCCGAGTTCTGCTAATTTGGGCCATTTCTCCCCATTCTTTGTCTGCTCCTTCTCCCAGCCTGCCACGTCTCATCCACAGCCCTCTCCAGAAGGGCCGTCGCCAGCCTCAAAGACGGATGAATCAACAGAAGCAGCGCTTACTCATCTCCTCCTTGTGTTTCTCAAATGTATCCGCGATTCACGGCCCGGCTACTTTTAAACGGATGAGAGCTATCAGCCAAAAACACATTTAAATAACAAATCTGCTAACAAACAGTGCCTGGCAATACCCTCAGCTGCGCCAGTTCTGAAAATCATTCACTTGTTCTATTTTGTATACGTCCTAAACTATATTCTAATCGCAAAGTATATTCCCCAGACAGACACCCAGCGACTGAAGATTAATAAACCAACGTAACTTTAACGGCAAACAAGCGATGGGTCTATTCCAGGCTGCAGAGAAGCTATCCCCGGGTACACAGGCAATCTAACAACAGGGGGATTGTCGGTTTAGAGATGTCAGTTCATGGCTGCGTGTCTTTTTGGACCGTGGGTGGAAACTGAAACACCACGAGAAGAACATCCGCACAGCACACTTACATAGAGCAGGAGCAGGTATCGAACCCCGAACCCTACCGGTGTAAGGCCAGCGTAAGGCCCCAACCCCCCCCCGAAAGCTAGCCTTGCTAGGCCCTAGGTACCCCCTTCAGCGTAAATACATCCATTTCGACTGTTTTATTTTATTTTTCCCCCCCATTATGTAGAGCCTAAACTTATCGGGCTCATGCAGTGAGACCGTGAGACTGAGACCCGGCTAAGAATAAGATGAGACCAGGCCTGGTTCTGGCCCGGCCAGCTACTCGGAGCGCTCACCATGATTTTCCAATATACCTTTTCCTCACAGGTATAAAGGACATTCACTTATCTGTCAGTGTTTTCAGAAGAAAAACAGTTTCCTGACATCATATTAGACCCTCTCTTCCGGCTCCGGCTACGAAATATAACTAATTCAAACCACATTTAGCTACAGGAAAAAGAAAAAGTTGGGGTATGCTCAGAAATCCTGTTACAGATGGTGTTAAGTTCAGTAAGAATAAGTGCCTTCCCGGTAACCTAAACTGGCCTTAGCGAGTCCTGAGAACTAGGGAGATTAAAAAAGCAGAGAAAGCCTGCCTATATAATTTTATTGGGCAAGAAATACAATGCAAATACGAATACAAATACTTTCAGTTAAACAGTGCTCTGATGACTAAACAAAATGCGTAACACTTTACTTAAGGGGACATAAATACTTAGTAATAACTCCTGAACTACTGAAATATATTCATGAACAAATATAGTAAACATATAGTAGCTATTTAAGATAAAAGATGTGTCACGATTCATTAATGATAAACAAATATGAGATCAGATATGAGATAGATGTTCCTTCACTTGTTCACAAAGGTTTATAGAATTAACAGATATAGCAACAAATACAGTGACCGCTTCAGACAAAAGATGCATCACAATTCATTAATGATTGAACATGAGATCAGTATGTAACTAAAACATAGTTTGTTTAATATACATGTAACAGCATAAAACTACATTATTTGCAGCCCCTAAAGGAAAGTGTTACTGAGTATGGATTAAGAGTGGGAAGTTTGTCACGTGGGAAGCTCAGCGTCTTCCCCAAAGAGGAAGCTCCTTTTCCCATTATAAATGTTTAGAGAGACATTATCGGTGCTATCAGCTGGTTTTCAGCCAATTTTATTGACAACCAATACATTGATTGAGGCCTGTAGCTAGTCTCCGTGATGTGTATTTTTACCTGAATAATGGGAGCTCTCTTCCCTCCTCACCTGCTGCCCCTGAAGCTGAGCATATCAGCTGCCGTTTTCCTCCAAGGCAGACACACAACACAGGTACATTCTTCCTGCTCAGTCTGGCACCAGTATAAATATCTGGCACATCCTGACACATGCTTTGACTCCATGAACTGGGGCCTGTCCTGGAGAACCCCCAGCCACTAATTACATCAGACATTCCCTATTTAGCATGAATGATCATTACTCTGTGTAAATGTTATTATAAAGCTGCTTGACAAATTATTTTAGCCTAACTAGTTAGCGTAGGTCCCCTTGCTACTCGCGCTCTGGATCCAGCCTATGATCTGTGAGCAATTCAAGCTCCTGCTTAGACACAGACATGCTATATGGGACACACGGCTATCTGGCTTATTTTTAGAGCCCCCAAAAAACCTTTGGGATGCACAAGCAGTCAAAGTAGGTTACCTGCAAACGGGCCCCACCCACCAACATCATAAATGTATCCATAGGTAAGTATGTGGAGACAGAGGAGAGGTATGTGATCTTTTACCAAACCTGACTGAAAGCAGTATAAATGTACTGCAGGGGATATCTTGTTCTGCAGTTGGACGCCTATAGGCACTGGGCATACCCTTGGCCTCTCGACTAATTATTTGGTTGAAGTCACTTTTTTGGCTAGTAATGTCTACAACAGAAGTATAAAAGGAGGAGTAAGAGTGCACTATTTTGGGTAAAATATGAAATGATTTTTCACTCAGAATCTAGATATTTCTCTTTTTATTATTAGTTTGTATTATATATTGTCTTTACCAAGACTGAACTGACAGTAGGTCGATGTATAGATGCACAATATGTTGGTTAACTTATTGATATTGCCTGCCGATATTTAAACATCAGAACTAAAAGTTAGCAGCACCTGAGCTAAAGACACATCTACTGAAATAGTGGTGATCGCATTGGACAATCAACGAGCAACTTTCTGTACTGGAGGACGAGGGATTTCATTGGTTCATTCACCGACTAGAAGACGTAACTATGTACAAGCTTGCAAAATGTTTATAGTTCAATTAATGTCAAACCTGACCCACAAAGCGACCTTTCATTTCCCGCTGAATGAAGTGACAATGTGATATCATTCCACTAATCTGGCGGTGCGCTCGGCAAGCTGCTCGCTGCATCACTAGCTTTGCTCTAATGCATCAAAACTTCCAGCAAGAAAGTACTAGAAGAATTTGAAGCGAGCAGGAGCCAGAGAATCTTAAACTTAAAATAGGTAGTGTGTGTGTTGGTTGTGGGGGGGTGTACCCTGAGACACCCCTGTTGTTGTTTGTTCATGAACATCTGTGACTTTTAATTTAGTTTGGACCAAGCAACACAATACCCCCTCTACTGTCTACTCAGATTCAGTGTGGACTGTACCAATGAGATACCTGCTCTGCTATTAGATCTGGTTCTGTTTTAACCATACCAAAGCGATATCTGTTCTATTATTTGTGCAGGTCCTGTTTGGACCGTAACAATGTGACACCTCCTTTGCTCTTCATTCAAGTTCTGTTTGGATCATATCAA
Source organism: Petrocephalus sullivani (assembly GCA_026780845.1). Classification (NCBI taxonomy): domain Eukaryota; kingdom Metazoa; phylum Chordata; class Actinopteri; order Osteoglossiformes; family Mormyridae; genus Petrocephalus; species Petrocephalus sullivani. The sequence continues at coordinate 9,385,652 of JAODKM010000016.1, read as the reverse complement.
TACTATACCTCCTCTGCTCATTGTTCAGGTTATGTTTGGATCATATCAATTCGATACCGCCTCTGCTCATTGTTCAGGTTCTGTTTGGATCTTATCAATTCGATACCGCCTCTGCTCATTGTTCAGGTTCTGTTTGGATCATTTCACTGCGATACTCTGCTATTCACTGAGGTTCAGTTTTGACCATATCAATGTAGTACCTTCCCTGATATTAATTCAGGTTCTATTAGATATATTCAATGCAATATATTCTCTGCTTTTCAGTCAGGTCCTGTTTGGACCATATCATCCTGATGCCTACTCTGCTTTCAGGTTCCCTTTAGACCTACCAATGCGATACCTCAGCTTATATTTGTTCAGTTTCGGATCGAAATATGAGCCTGACCTGCATCTCCAGCACCGCTGTCCTAAGCAAGTCCCTCGTGCGGGGAGGGCCTCTACCCCCTCCCTCACTCCCGAATTGCTGCAAGGGGAGGGGCCATACCCAAGGTGTCCTCGTCCCCGACCACCCCCCGGGTCACCAGCGCCAGCAGAGCGGCACGTGGGCACTCTCCCGCCAGTGTGAGCACCGCCCTGGGCGGAGCATGATGCGGACGCCCGCTGCGCTGTTCTGATCCATCATCGACTTATCCGCTATCTCCCCGGATGCCACCAAGGAAGGTGCATGATAAATGAAGCTTCAGCCAGCAGGCTGCGAAATCGGCCACGATCTGAAGCCGGCGTTCGAGACAGGCCAATGCCATGGAGCCGGCAGCCGCATGCAGATTAGATCACAGAAAAGCTGCAATACGACAGCGGAAAACAGGCAAACAAACAGCATTTGCACCCAAGGGGCTGAACTGGGCTTAGCAGGAGAGTCAGTACAAATCCTCTGTCCTTCACATGTGCCGCAGAATTTAACAGGCCATGTCACACCTGTAACTGTGACGCTGAGCCGCATCCTGCACACACACAATTACAAAGCAGATTCACACACACACGCATACACACAGGCAGTGAGGCCCTCTTCATGCACACACACAATCACAAAGCAGATTCACACAGAAACACACTCACACACACACAGGCAGTGAGGCCCTCTTCATGCACACACACAATCACAAAGCAGATTCACACAGAAACACACACACAGGCAGTGAGGCCCTCTTCATGCACACACACAATCACAAAGCAGATTCACACACACACTGGCAGTGAGACCCTCTTCATGCACACACACAATCACAAAGCAGATTCACACACACACGCACACACACTGGCAGTGAGACCCTCTTCATGCACACACACAATCCCAAAGTAGATTCACACACACACACACACACAGGCAGTGAGACCCTCTTCATGCAAACACACAATCACAAAGCAGATTCACACAGAAACACACACACAGGCAGTGAGGCCCTCTTCATGCAAGCACACAATCCCAAAGTAGATTCACACACACACACACACACAGGCAGTGAGGCCCTCTTGATGCACACACACAATCCCAAAGCACATTCACACACACACGTAAACACACACACACACACACACTGGCAGTGGCAGGAGACCAGAAAACACATACAATCACCACAGCACATTCACATACACGCACACACCACACACATACACACAGGTAGTGAGGCCCTCTTCATGCAGGGTCTACAGCTGGCAGAGGAGACTGAAACACACACAGAGTCAAGAAAGCACATTCACACACGCACGCACACACACAAACATGCAAACGCATGCAGCATCACGTACTCACTAACTCACTCACTCACTCCTGCCCCAGGGCAAAGTGGCCATTTACATATTCTCACTTAACCAAAACTAATGTCATAATATTTCCCATGAAAAGAAACAATTAGCAGTGTGACAATTAAGCACCATTACACGCACAGCCATCACGCTCACATTAGTGACTCTGCCCCCCTGGGCCCAGTGGTGTTTACTGGGGGGGAAAAAATGGGAAAATCACCAGCACTGATCCGTCATCGAAAACAGGTTAGGATCTGAAGCCAGCAGAGTTTTCCTCACTGGATATTAATTCATAATGGGATGAGAAACCCAGGCCACTTTCAAAGGGATGAAATGCAAATAGTATCGGAGCCCCCCCATGCAGATAAGATTGGGCACCCCCTTATAAGGAGCACCTATTGTTTGCAGAGCCGGGCCATGGACGTGAAAAATGGGACATTCTGCAAATGTAACAACTCTCCGAGACTCCGCCTGGCCTAATGAATACTAATGTGCTCATTTGCATCTCCCTTGCACGACACCAGCAGCGCATGCACGTTTATCCTGATGCCGTCCTGATTCCCAGGGATGCTGCACACCGGCGGGGGGGGGCACATGTCAGCGGGGGGCTGTGTCTGCTCCCAGACCATCGGACACGTGCTGCCTCTTGCTGCCAAGCTCACAGGCACGCGAGCAATCCAGAGGCCAAAACTGTAAATGTGTTCTTAATAGGCCTTCTGGATCGCGCCCCAACATTAACGCAGCTGTTGATACATTACTACGACACACTAAACACTACACAGAACTGCTCTTCCTGCTCAGAGTTGTAGGGGTTTTCTGAAGTCCCGATGATATATTTATATATAATGATATATTCTTTCAGGGAAAATAATGGTGTTTTCACTTTCCGAACTAAACCATAGCAGTTTCCTATTTGCATGCAAGCTGGGATGCGCTGTTTTAAACTGAAAAACAATTAGCACTTTCTGATCTTCATAGTATTCAGCCCAGGTTTCAAGCACCAAAGATCGAACAATTAATTACTGTGATCTTCACCAGCTGGAAGCTTACTGACTGCCAGAGCCCTGAACACAGCTGCAAAATGCACGTCAAGCACAGTACCTGTCTAGGTGCTTCCCTAAGACATAGACTTTTCAAAGGTATTGGTGGTGATTCTAAATGTGAATGACCAAATGTCCCCATAATGTGCCCAAACCTATTATTTTTCAGGTCCCCACAAAAATCTGTAAATGCAGTCAAAAATGCCTGAAGTCTTGTATTTTATTAGGTTAGTTATGGTTAAGGTTAGGCCTGAGCTGAGCAGGGTTTAAAGTCATCATGTTATGGTTAGGGTTTTCCCATAGAAATGAATGGGGAGTCCCCACAAAGATATGAATACAAATCTGTGTGTGTGTGTGTGTGTGTGTGGGGTCATGTTTATATTACGGTGTGGGGACCTAATGTCCCCACAGTGTGATAAAAACCAGTTATTTTCTACCTTGTGGGGACATTTTCTTGGTCCCCATAAGGATAACCTCAATTTTATAAAAAATCTGTGTCTGCAATCAAAAAACTAAAAATGGCAAAAGTCTCATATTTTATTTGGTTACTTGTGGTTAAGGTTAGGGCTGGGTAGGGGTTAAGGGTGTCATAGTTGGGATCAGGGTTATGCCCATAGGAATGAATGGAGTGTCCCCATAAAGACAGGAATACATGGTGTGTGTGTGTGTGTGTGTGTGTGTGCTCCTCCAGCATGCAGGCGTTCTGTAGATACAGCGTGATCTGCAGAGGGCTGGGATGGGATACGGCCGCTGCTGTAATTGCGTCATTGTGTCGGCAGCGGGCCCCTCCCCCTGGCCCCCCATTTGTCCCTGACTGCCCAGTCAGTGCAGCGTGAGGCCTGTGCTTCTCCGGCCTTTACAGCACCAAGCTCAATCATTTACTCTTTCCAGTCATTGCCATGTGCCTCTGTGCCCCTTCGATAGTTCAGAATGCCTCAGTATTCTTTGCTTTCTTTCTTTCTTTCTCTTTCTTTCTCTTTCTCTCTCTTCCTTCCTTCCAGTGCACCCCACCTTCCTGTCACTCCAGCTGTCCACCTCTTTAATGCCCTTATCCTTCCCGTCACACTAACAAGATTACCCCCCCCCCAGCCCCTGCTGCTGCTAGATCCGATGTGACAGAGCCGTCAGCCCATTGTTCTCCTTCTACCTAACAGTGGGGGGTGTGCGTAAGCTTCTTTGTTTTGAGATGCCCGCTGTGCAGAACCCAGAGTGCTAATGATCACAGGTCATACTGCGATATGCACTGTGCCCCCCCAGGGCGCCCTGCATGGTGAGTGTCCCTGGAGCTGACACCTGCAGTCATGCTGATCAGCCCCCTAGGACCCGGGGGCGGAGGTCAGAATGCACAGCAGAGGCACAAGGTCAAACACTGTGGGAGCGGAAACTCCCCAGTGGGAGGCTAGGGGTCCAGCTGGGGGTCCCCGAGGACCGACTGGAGAAACACAACACAAGACGGCATAGTAATTTAGGAATACGTGTGTGTGCAGCTATGATAGCGAGTGACAGAGTGAAGAAGCCCGGGCCGAGACGGTGGTGTGGGCTGAGCGGAGTGCCGCATGGATTTGCGGTGCCATTGCAGTAACACCGGGGGCCTCAGGCTCAGGCTTGCCAGTCTGATTTTTTAATTGTCACAGGTGACGTTTCTCTCAAGACATGCGTTAGATGGAGAGTCAGCATGTCTAAAAATAGACCTTGGATGCTGTTTACGGAAATGTGTAAGAGCCGTGCCACCCATGTGTCTCCTGTGCCACATTTATAAATATTGAAAAACATAAACCAGTGTCCATCCATCTATATGACTATCCATTTTGCCTCTCCTCGCCAAATGAAACGCATCTGAGTGTATTTGTACAGAACAGTGGTTCACCAGCCAGTTAATGTTAAGACCAGTCATTCATTAATGGCTCAAGGTCAGGAGATCTTCCTGGGCTAGTGAGACCAAGCACTAGAACACTAGACCCTCCCCAAACATACATAGTCTGTATTCAGCCGTTATTCATTGAGGCCAAGTCACACAAGCGCTGTTAAGTGCTGTGGTGCCCAAAGTGGTGGCCTTTTTTTTTTAGTTGATTATTATCGATGTGAAGCCATGCAGACCAAGTTATGGAGAAGAAAAGGCTTATTCTCGTATTTGTTGATTTCTGGTGCCCCCGTATGCACAAAGTGAAAGATGTCAGCAGACATCTGAGTGTGTGTGTGTGTGTGTGTCTCAGAGAGACTGATAAGGAGTACTTCAGAGTCCTTGTCCAATCTAGCAGGAGAGTAAGATTACTACAGGACACTAGCCTTAAAGTGGAAATGTTGCAAGTTCTCGTTAGAAATTGCTGGTAGTTTGTGGGCTATTAGCTTGTGTGAATTATGCTTCTTAATTGCTATGGGGGAAGACTGGTCTGGCCAAAACAATAAACCAGCACAACCCTTTTATTTTCACTTATTTTTTATTTTGGGAGAACAAATGAATCTAGCCTGACTAGTGGTCATTTGTCCTCATGTGGCCTCGTTGCTTCTAGGTACAATAGCAGCAAAGTGACATGGGTGGGGGGTCTTCCTTGCTGCTTGGGATGGGATGCAGCTGATACCGGAAACGCACTGTACAATTATTATCTTAGCGCTCCGGCCTGCCCAGTTTCCCAGCCTGCGGAATGTTTCTCGGCAGGGAGAGGATGCTGCCACTGACCAGCCCAGAGCAGAGCGGTGTCAAACCTTCAGCAGGTCACCAGCTTAGGGGCATAGTGTCTCTCAGCATATCAGGCTGAATCACCTTGTAGAGGGACTGGGGAATCTGGGTGAGGAATGGACTGCTACTGCTAAAACAGTTTGGACTCACATCATGGGGGGCAAAGCTCCTTTTTTAATGATTATAATTCGGGCCTCATCTGGCGCCCTCACCGGAGCCCGTGGAGGACGGCAGTAAATCAGCCTGTCTGCGGGCGGCTGTCGGTGTCACAGGCGCTCATCAATCTCAGTAAATGCGTGGCCAGACGGCCTGGTGCGGGGGGCCGCGGGGATGTGCAGAGCGAGCGATCGAGTTAGCGGTGACCCACCCAGGACTGCGGCTCCAATTAGCTGTGATCGGCGAGCTGGAGGGGACACTCTGACACATTAGCATTGCTGTCAGTCCAGAAGATCTGGAGAAATTAACATAACCTTATGTTTTGTTTCTGTTACAGCTGTGTGCAAACAGGCAGGTCAGCAGCACTGCTTTTGATGTTTAAAGTTGGCTACTATATCTTAATATGATACAGGGAAGGTCTGAAAATCCCCAGCTGGAGAAAGAACATGGATTAAAATTCTAGGAAATTGCAGAAGGGACCTTAGATCTAAAATATAAATGTTAGTCCATATAAAGTAATATTCCATTTTGAAAACCTTTTCACTTTACCTGCCTCCTTCGTCCAAGGTGGTCGCTGCTCCATTAAAAGGGGAGTGTCCTGTGCTTTTCAGAGACTTATTAGGGCGAGTAATGACCCAGAGTGACAGGCCATTATCATTCATTTGATTGTGCACCAGCAGCGGCCGAGCCAAAGCCCAGCACCCATCTGTCTGACGGGGAGGGAGAAAGGCGGAGCATGAGTGACAGGGCAGCAGGGGGGGTTTGTGGGGGGTGAAGGAGAGCGAGGTGCTGATAAAGAGGGGAGCCGGGGAGATGGACGAGCATGGGGGCCTGACACACACACTGACTATGGGCAGGCATGGGGGCCTGACACACACACTGACCATGGGCGGGCATGGGGACCTGACACACACACTGACTATGGGCAGGCATGGGGGCCTGACACAGACAGTGACTATGGGCAGGCATGGGGGCCTGACACACACACTGACTATGGGCAGGCATGGGGGCCTGACACACACACTGACTATGGGCAGGCATGGGGTCCTGACACACACACTGACTATGGGCTGGCATGGGGGCCTGACACACACACTGACTATGGGCAGGCATGGGGGCCTGACACACACACTGACCATGGGCGGGCATG
>JAODKM010000016.1:9358038-9378786 GCA_026780845.1 Petrocephalus sullivani | reverse complement strand
TGTATTTGGGTTGGTTACTTATGGTTAAGGTTAGGGCTGGGCTGGGGTTAAGGGTGTCGTGATTGGGATTAGGGTTTTTCCCATAGAAATGAATTGAATGTCCCCATTTAGATAGGTATGCCGAGGCTGTGTGTGTGTGTGTGTATGTGACTGCAAAATTATACCCTTTGCTTCTCAGCACTGGCTGAGGTACAAAACAGCCCTAACAAAATAAGTGCCTATAGACCATGCTGACAGACAGCTCACAACCGATACATTTGCTGTATCCACAGCTGGTCAGAGGACAATAATTCTAGAATAATCAAAGCATGTCCAAAAAACAAGTACAAAAAACCAAGAGAAGCATCTTCCTGTGGTGTCCAATGTACATCCACCAGTAGCTGAGCGATAGCAGAGATTCTGGGTGGGATCGTCACTGATAGAATCACTGGCTATCCTCATTAAACCCTCACTATCACTGTCACCATAGCTGACCAGAACATCACCTCAGAAATTTTCGCAAAGGTTTCAAAACTGCCTGTGCTATTGTTATTACTATGTACATAAACATCATAAGTAAAATATATCTTTAATAACTATCTGCACGAAATTCTGAGGCTTTTAAGATGTGCATGCTCTTCAGTGTGCCTCGATGATGTTCCACACACATGGGATGATGACATCATTGACACCCCCGCCCGTCCCGAATGGGATAGACCCACCCCCTAATCGGATGGTAGGGAGGGTTAGGGGCTATATTCACAGCTCCTTTCAATATGATTAATGTAATTCAGATGGGAAAGCAGATAGATACATTGATGCAGAGACAGGCAATACTCCCACACTCACTGCGAGCGTGTGCTGTCTCTCACACCTCCCTTTTCAGGAATGAAGCCCCCCCAGCCTCACAGGCTGATGAAGGAGAAGGTGGAGCATAGAACGGACGGGCCCAGGCGGGCCTCAGTGATCGACGGCAGGGCTGCGGTTGCAGCATAGCACAGGTCTGCCTCGCCTGCTCTCACCAGCTCATTTATTCATGAGATGGATGGCAGGTGCCAGAGGAAAAGCCCGGATCGAGCCAGGCTAGAGGCTGGGGCTCTGCGGCTAAGGGCCGGGACTCTGCGGCAATGCACCTAACGATGAGGGACACCGCTAATGTGCAACAAACATGTGGCTTCATGTTACTGAGCGGCAAAGATGAGAAGCTAAATGGCACCCCCTACACCACACGGCGAATGTAACACTGCTTAACAGACCCTAGGCAGGGCTGGCAAGGCTAGTGTGCTTCCCTTGGTCGCTGAGGTCTGTTCACCATCCAACACATCACTATGGCAGTCAGGTTAGGCTGAGCTCCCAGAATGCTCTCTCCCTGCATATTTACAGACACAGCATAGACATACTTATGCTGTCACACATGACACCATACTACATACGGCCAAGTCTCCGCCCATTAGAAGCTAACTGGTCGAGGTTTGAGAGGGGCTTGATTTTTAATGGTTTACTTCTTACTTATTTCCACACTAAGCGCTGGACAACTGTGCCGTTAACTGTGCTTCCATCGCAGCAAGCAGTTAAAGAGCTTGCAGGAGAGAGAGAAGTGAAACGGGAACATAGTCATGAAATACAGCTCGTGTATTTCACTGTTTGTGGTGAAGCGCCCGCAATCACGAAAAGCGCAGAATAATGTTGGCACTTCGACGCGTGGAAGTTATTATTGGGTATATGCTGCCACCTGCTGGCAGATTCAGCGCATAGAGACTTTGGCATTTCTTCTAACTATTTTAGAGATATACTAACATTTTAGAGATATACTAACATTATTAAAAACTAAAGACATTTATTTTATCCCTATTTCTGTCTACATTAGCATAAAAAAATCAATATAAAAGAAAATGCAGGCTTTAGATTGCGGGACCAAATGACATCTTTTGTTAGTTCAATACTGTCATCGGTTGTATTTTTGAAGAAACAGCTGTTTTGTTGCAGGATAGTGACTTCGTTTTTGCAGCATACATTCAGGAGCGGTGGTAACATGTCATGTGACCCTTGAAAGACCCCAAAAGTGGAAACAAGAATAAATGGTTGTTATGGTGCTAAGTTAATGTATTACACCATCCAGATGACGGAGCAGACGCAGTCTGTCCTAGGACGACCTTATTTTGAGCTCTTCCAGTAAAACATTTGGCTCTATAAACAGGTTTAGAGGCCTCTGATGAGGGAACAAAGATACTTGCCATGATAATGGCATTGAAGGACACACAAGCGAGATAGGAAGGTAGCTGGGGGTCTTGATGTGACCCGCCCAGCTACATTACCCAGAATCCCCCTCTTCCACCATACCAAGTAGACATCATCTCCCTTTCTCCCTCTCTCTCCGCAGTGCTGTCCACACACTCCACAATCACACAAAAACATGACATGAAAGTCAAGACGAGCTCGCAACGTTTTTTCCAGAAATATTCTAACCTGTACTAACTTCACATTACCATATTACCAGATTAACATATCTTATCTCTTCTCTTGCCCACCACAAGGGCATGACTGCTGCCCCCTAGTGAGGTACCTGAGGACAGCAGTGGGCCATCAACTACCAGGAGACACAGTGTCCAGCCAAAGCTACCTGCTGGCCAATCGCGACTCAGCCACACATTTGCATAATGAAACCAAGCAGGGTGACCCGCGCTTCTGTTTGGGAGCCAGCCCTGCTCAGTCCCAGTTTGTCCCCACTTGTCCTGTCCGTGATCCCCGGCAAAGGTGCCTCTGTCCAACACGATGGGCCGTGTTTGACAGCATCTGTTCACAAATCCCATTATTTCCTAACAAGGAACGTGACTGGGGCAGAAATAGAATTGTTAGCAATGAAGCACGCTGACAAAACGGGGGTGTTAAAGCCCATCGCTCCATCTGCCAGCTGGACACGGGTGCTCACAGGACACTCTGACACTGACGTTACAGCGAGATGTACATACACAATGAAAATAAAGCTTTAAGGACAGGACGCCTCAGTGGTTTATTCAAAGCCCTGTGGGTCTTCTGGGCAATGACTGATATTTTCTCATGCTGATTGACTGCGAGGACTGTTTGCCAGAACTTTCCCCAGGATTCCCTTTAGTGGCATCTTCCGACTGAAACATCTCTCCTGCGTGACTGAGGCACCACATTGGCTGATCCATGATGCCTGTCCCTCACTGCGGGCCTCGCCAGAGAAAACTAGATGCACAAAGTCTCGTGTTGGACCCAGCATGAGTTATTTATGACGTGACACTGACACGACACTGCCACTTTAAGAGTCATTGTGGTTCTTAAACAGCCCTTCTAATCAAAGCTGAGATCTGAAAAGATGGCGGCTCATCTTTCAGCTGTTACAAATGAACAGCAGGGCCATCCACACGCTTGCCTGCCATGTTTTGCCATGCCTGACTTAATGCTGTGACTGACCAGCCCATTCATGTCGAGATCTCACGCTGTTGCTCTTTGATCGAGGAGACAGTCGGTCATCACCGCGGCTTGTGCACACACCCCCTTTTGGATCAGTGGGACGTTAGGAGAGATATCACTCAGACGCTGGATACATCTTGCATTTCTAGCAGCTACAGCTCGTGTCCAGCTGAGGGACTGCTTTTGACTTAAAACTTACAGGAAGAATATTCCTTGTGCATTAAAAATTCTGTGATATGGTTTTGCTGTGGACAAAAACAAAACAAACACACACAGCGACCTACTACACTGGTACCCATGACAGGCGAGTACAGAATATTGCCCAGAGGCCCAGAAATCAAATATTTACCCCATCATCACAGTCAAGACCCAAGCTGCAGAACCGTATCATAGGAGGAGATGTAGGTGGATATAAAACTTCAGGAAGCCAGGCAAGGATGACAGGCTGGGAGCCTTATTTACTTACATTGGGATTGTCTACTTCGTGGTGTGTGGCACGGAGAAGGCTCACGACTGTCCTAAACCCCGCCGAAGCTTCTTCTCACATCAGAATAGAAAGCGAGGAGGTCGTTGTGCTCCCTCCTTTGATGCCCTTATCACGAGGTGCTCTGCAGAATTTTCAGGAGAGCCAGCCCCCCCCCGGCGACACCACAGTGGGTGCTTGCCCCTGTCATCCCTCAGCAGAGACACGCGAAGGCACCCCGTTACCGAGAGCTTACCCACGTCCCCAAAACATCTCTGACACCTGAAGAAGCTCTTCAAAGCCGCCGGTCGCAGGGGGGGGCACTGTGGAGCCGTCTGCGAATCAAACCCTCCCCCCCGGACTCCCCCTGGATTCCCCGACACAGGTGACTAGCCGGGGACAGGAAACCTGGCACGGCACCCTTCAGCTTCAGAGGATGGCTCTGTGGCTGCACCGCAGTGGAGAGAGCGTGGGACTGAGCCAGCAGACACAGCCCTGCCCTGGAAGCCCACCGCGTCTGCCTGCAGGTGGGCTCCATATGCAAGGGGGAGGCGAGAGAATCCGGCGGAGAGCAAAGCCTGGCGGGGGGGGCTCTCTCCCTGACTACTGAAGCCTAGTTGGTGACAGGCAGCGTCCATATCAGGCCCCTCCTTGCACAGCACAGAGCTGACGCATAGGATCTGAGTCACGCTCCCCCGGACCATCAGTGACACAATGGGGGGGGCACTCAGGTCACGCAGCACAAACACGTGGAGCAGGCGTGGAAAAAGCAGTTTTTCAGCACATGGAAAAAGCCGCTTAATTACGCAAGTACAGCGCACAAATTAAACTTATTTTTTTTGGTCCCATGGGGGAAACCTCTTTTTTATTATTATTATGGGTTAAAATACCGGAGGATATAGGATAAGGGGCAGCCTGTACCTATCTTTGCCTTTCAGGCCCTCAAATTACTAAATCCACCTCTGCGGACAATATGATGTCATAGATCTCACAGTGACATCTGATATCATGATGTGATGTCACTGTGAGGTCATTATGAGATTAGGATTTGATCTCATATACATTAGATATGTATGACATTGTGGTGATATCTAATACATATCAAGCCCTGACTAGGTAGTTTAGGACCACCCACTTGCCTAGAGGCTTCAAAGTCCCATGTCTTTCCTTGAAAATTAAAATCAGTATTGTGCATGTCTCCTCCTACTACACCACCATAGACAGTGAAAACTCAACATACTGTATGTGACATTACTGCAGAACAGCAGAAAGGCCATGCTGCTGAAAACTCCGCTAGGAAGAGGCACATGCTGACAGAGATGAGTATCTATGAACTATCTATGAGCCCAAGGAACAGCCACTTTGACCGCAGGATTAGCGGGAAGCTCAGGAAGAGCCAAGAACAAAATGGCAGCCTTCCAGAGCTAGGCTCTGTGACCAGCCCAAGTGAAAGGCAAGAATCCAGCAAGGAAACGGACACACGAGAGGTGAAAATCATTAATCAGAGCTAGCTGTAGACCCACAAGCTGCTGCCATAATACTGCAACAATTCAAATGCAGGTGTTAGGGTGCTGCCTGTTTGTCGGTGGCTGTTTTTCAGGGTGGAGCCAGCAGACAGGTGCCATTAGAGCACAGATGCAGGTGGTTTGGTTGAGGGCATAATAAATGGTTATAAAGGAGTTTCCGGACTGATGCACTGGTCACCTTCATTCCCGGGGTAGTTTGTATGCCTTACACCAGGGCTGCCTAACTCTAGTCCTGGAGGGCCAGAATCCAACATAGTTCCCTGAATCCAGAATCCAACACAGATTCCCCTGTGCAAATTACCTATTAAACCTGGTAATTAGCTGATTAAAATGTTTGTTGAACAGGGAGTTTGCTGGATTCAGGACTTTAGAAATACACTGCATTTTTAGTTTTCTTCACTGTACTGATGACTAATGTTACTTTATGTTTGTGCATATTTTCATTTTCTTCGAATAAAACTTTTTTGGCCCTAATTATCCTCATGTGGGCTCCCAATTACTGTATGGCATCTCGGCAAACGAGCCGGATGGGTCATAACACAAGAGTAAATTAGGAATATGACTCAGCGGACTGTAGATGTCAGGGTGTGTTTTTGTAGAATACGTTATCCACACCAAGTAACAACACGTTTCAGAACGTGCTCTGTTTACACGGGGACCCCCCTGCTGGATTGTGGTGACACCACTCCGGATGTCCCCACGAATGTGGTCACACTGGAACAATGCTGGTGGATATAATTGTGTATCCAGCCAGGAGGATGAGGACATTTTAAGCCCAGTACAGTCATACTGCTCAGCATAGCTGACTGTCCCTGACGTTATGCGATCATAATGTGGTACAGACTTACTGACTTTGGCCTAAGTATGTTTCTAAGAGCAGAGCATAGTCATACATTGCTGATAACACATACTGACTTCCTGGGGTCCAGAAATCAAATTTTTATCTGCAGAAAAGAGTTGTCTCTCAGAATTGCAGTGCGATATAGCAACATATTTTATCACGATTAATTTTTCCCAAATCAGCTGATGTTGATGATTATCATGATAAGACTCACATCATTATTTCAAGGCTCTATTGTTGCTTAAAATATCCTTAGAATGGCCCTTAAATACATTAAGAACACAAAAAAGTGACAAATTGAATAGATTTCACATTGAAATCTATTGTTAATAAATCATACAAAAATAAGATGTTTTGTTGCAGGGCAAATCGCTAGAAAATGCAGACAGTGTGGTTTGTCGCTGCGTTTTTTTCCCCCTTGCTGCCTCCCTGCTCATTTCAGAAAACAGGCTTGACATTGTGTCACCCGTCTCATAACAAATCGTTTTCAACTAATATTGCCCCATATTTCTTCAGACTGAAAGTGGAAACCCTAATTGCTGGTGTTTGTGACTGTGCGTGCCATGGTGGAGGAGGGAGGAACGACGCATAATACAGGCTGTTATGGTGAAACCCCTCCAGGGGGTGTTTATTGATGGGAAAAGGGGAACACGGGAACTATAGACCATGGGCAGCATTCACAATAACCGACAGGGATCATGAGACTGAAACAAACTAATAAAGGGAGCTAATCAAGAAACAAGCATAAGGCAGGTGCGCTCGGTTAACAAGAGGAGAAATACACGAGGTAAAACTAACAAGACACAGGTGTAGCTAATACAAAAGCACGCCTGAGGGAAAACACCAGGAATAGACAGGCAGGGCCGGGCTGGCCGTGACAGAAGCCCCCACCCCCCAAAGGCGCGCACTCTCAGCGCGCCAACCAGATTGGGGAGGGGACCCAGAGAACCGGACGTCAGGATGGGCACACGGGGCCAGGACAGGGCAAGACCAGGCACGAAGGACAAGGGCAGACAGTGGACGGGCGATCTGGGGAAACAAAGCAGAACAAAGAAACAAAACAATACGCCACAGGACCCAGTACGCGATAACGAAGACCAGACAGGGACCCATGCAACTGGGCGACAAAGACCAGGGTGGGCCGGGGATGGTGACACAGAACCAACACCAGACGGACTAGCAGAAGTGGAAAGGCAGGCGGGGACAGTGACAACGGGAGAGAATGACAAGGCAATCGGATAGACACAGGGAAGACAAGACCAGGGCCATCAACACCAGGGCACACTGAGACAGGGAGCTCAGGATGATGGACAGCACAAGGGAAAACAGGTGAGACAGGACGACAAGGCAGGAACGGAGGCAGGAGCGGAGATACGGGTCTGGAGAAGGGCCCCTGGGGTCCCGGGACGCCAGGCGTCTGACCCGGGAGCCGACTCCGTCTAGGCCCCGGGGATCCCAAGGGGGCAATAGAGCAGGACTCTGGTACCCGGTGGTACCAGGGACCGAGGGCATTGCTGTGGCCATTTGGCTTCCAGGACTAGTGGGCGCCGCAGGGTCAGCAGGGCCAGGGGGAAACCACAGGGACAGCAGGACCTGGAGGGCGAGAGCAGGAAACGGGACCAGACCTGGGCTTTCCCCTTCCTGCCCTCCACTGGTGCTGTAGCCCACCTAGGGATTGGGGACCTGGGTGTTCCAAGTCCGGTACAGGAGACAGAGTCCATGGCCCAGGACTCAGGGTTAAGCCTGTGGGGTCCCAGTCTCTGTTTACACAGGGACCCCCCCCCCCTTCTTTATACACAATATCTTTTTTTTTTAAGGACGTTGTTACTGAGCGGGCACTTCTGCAAGGGAGCGCTTATCTCCTCCAAAAGCGATGCTCCGCTAACACAACTGACCTCCTTGCCTGCTTGTTAGATTCAGGTCGCCCATTCTTAGAAGCCTGCTACGTGACTGGTTGGGATCGCTTTCATTCCTGTGGTGTGATAGGCTGATTTGTGCAGTCAATGTGTCATCACTTCATTGAAGTTTATTTTCTTATCATTTAAATTTTATATGATGAGTCAACAAATCATTTATATGGCCCAGCCATGTCTCTAAGACTAACATTATCACCCAGTCTGAGGGCTAACAGGCACAGGATATCATGGCACAAGGCTAATGCATCTGACTCCAGATCGGAAGGTTGCACATTCAAATCATGACAGGATCTGACTAATTATTTCTAATACGTAACACCGCATACAGACCTCATTATATCCAAAAAGGAAGAAACTGCAAATCCTTGTAGGTCAGGATTCAGGACATCGTGCTAACAATGCAAAGGTCATGGGTTCAATGCAACGGCACACGTGAATTATAACACCCTTTCTTCTCCTATAACTCACTTTGGATAAAGGAGCCAGATTAAAGAATAAAAGATTGGCTACAAGCATCTAATAGGATTAAAGTATTACTGACTTTGTGGATTCTACGCAAATATATTGCTTCCATATAAGGACTATTCACCAATCCATTGTGCGTGTCATGCAGTACACCAGGGGTGGGGAACCTGATCCGTGGAGGGCCGGTGTGGGTGCAGGTATTTGGGATGACCTCTCAATCAGCCAATAATAAAGCATTGGTTCTCAGCTCCAGTCCTGGGGACCCACTCTTATTGGCTGATTGAAAGGTCATCCCAAAGGCCCGCACCCACACCGGCCCTCCATGGATCAGGTTCCCCAACCCTGCAGTACACAGTGCATCATAGGACATACACTAAGGGCCAATTTAGAAGTGTTAATTCATCCAGCTGTATGGTTTTGGACTGCAGAGTGAAGCAAAAGTACCAGGAAAAACCCAGAAACCCAACAAAGGGAGAAAATAAACATACTACATGAAAGTTTACTATATAATCTGGTAAAAGTACATCCACTCGGCCATCTGCTAGGCATGCTAGTGTGGGAGAACACAAATGCATTTCGGTACCCTGACACAATGGATGCAGCCAGTTAAAGTACAAGCTAGTTACATTGTTTGAATATTCTGTTGTGCTACCTGAGATTACAGCTTCATTAATAACAAGAATAAATATCACCGAGTTACTAAATCTATCTGAAGGATTAGAAGGATATCGGACTATAAAAGCTCACAAGAAAGAGATTTGGGATCCAGACAGAACTGCAAAGGATTAAATAAGACGCAACCGAGGCGCCAGCTGCGTTGGGGCGTTACTGCGCAGCTCCCCACGAAATGCGCCTGGGAAAACAATCGTATAACTGGCTGATCACACGGAGGAGGCTGCAGGTTTGATTTCCACCGTAAATCCGTATCTCCTGTGGCAGCCAGTGGCCCCTTTCAGAGGCACTGAAAGGATCTGGAATTAAAATGCAGCGAGCTGTCAGCGCCGACAGAGTCATTCTCCCAATTATCTCAGAGACGGGCGCGCACAACAGGAGCCACTTCAGCATCTCAGCTGTGGGCTGCTGCATAATTAAATGCCCTGTATGTATAAATAACGACACTTGTACTGCCGATGAATTATTCACGGTACCTTCAGCCGTACTCCTATTCAGCTATTAATTTTTCACCAGGTCCTCGCTTGGTAAACAAGGGTACTATGCTGAGGATAAACCAGCAGAGAATGCCATGCCTCAAAAAAAAACACCCAGGGCAACTGTAGGGTTTTTTTTGGTGGGAGGCAGAGGAGGGGCTAACTTTAGGATTAGCCAATAAAATGTTTTGAATTGGTGAGTGACTGGGATAGGTGGCACTCTGGAAGCCAATCAGCTTTCAGCAAGGACAGTTGCCCTGTGGCTCCTCCTATGAATATGCTCCTGCCCACCTCCCTGCTCTGCTCTCCCTAGTGATGGCCAAATGAAGCTTCATGAACCGTTTACTGTATTTTCTGACCCCACTAGATGGTGCTCTCTGTTCAACAAAGGGCTCAAAGCATGCCCCAAAGCAAAGCAAGATCGCCACCTAGTGGGGGTCATAAAATACAGCAAATGGTTCATGAAGCTTCATTTAGCCATCACTAGCTCTCCCTCCAAACATGAGGGACAGAAACTGGAATACCAACACTGTATGGCGTCACCGCATGCTGATGGCAAAGTGACCATAATCCCCAAAACTGTGCCCTGCAATTACTAATAATCCACAGGAGGGTGTTTGGAAGCAGTTCTGGACTGATATGTGTGCTGCAAACAGGCAAACAGGTGAACTTATTCAACACTGAGGCATCAGCTAGTTCTCAATATCTACATAAAGATGTAGAAATTCTTGAACAGATTCTTTTCCGCTGAAGTTCCTAATACAATGGGGGTGCACTGGTTATTAAACAACCCAAACTTCCAATTAATTGGGCAGATGTAAGAAAGCCACCCCAGATTGTCAGACTATCAGTAGTGCATCCTGAGGGCTGTTCAGACCATGCAGCCTACAGATGGAGAGTCCTTCTAGGGCTCTGCAGTGCAGCTACTTCACGCAAAAGGCTGCCCCTCTGAGATAACATTCATTGTGAAATGTCACAGGAATTATTTGTGAAAGAGAAGCATGCGAGAGTGCAGCTCGACGTCCGGGGGAGAGTCACGCCCTGATTGTCTTTCTGCCATACCCCTCACACCAGGTTGAGGTGGGACAGTCTTGCTACAGAAGCGCTCAAGACCCAGTCTGGCCCTAGGCGTCTCCACCAGCCCTCGCGTGAGAAGGCCCCCTAGGACTGGATAATGAAGACCCTTAATCTGATGACAAAAATCACCACGCAGCAACATAACTCACAGCAGGCTTCCAGAGGAGAGGTTTACAGGAAGAAAAACAGACCCCTTACCAAACTAACCATGTGCCTTACACGCGGATCCTCAGAGGACCTGCTCACAAGCCAGCAAAGCATTCCAAAGCAAATGTACGTTACAGGATATACAAAAACTGTGAAAGCCATGAACCCGGCTCCCAGAGACACTTTTACAAAGAAAAGATACCTAACAAATGTCTGAAAGATGAAATGAAATGAAATTAAATTAAATGTTTAGGGTCCAGGTGAACAATTCAACCAATCTCAAACATTCAGTAGCTTTTTAAGAAGATTTTATCTGTAGCAATTTTTGCCCAATGCTTCACAGCTGGAAACCAGCTGTGACCAGAAGAATCTGATTTTTAAAAGTATTCTATCACTATGTACCGGGTTCTGGTCCTGAAGTACTACACTGTGAGCACCAGTACAAGACATATCTTGTCTCTGTCGGTATGAGATGGGGTCATATTTAAAACAGCATCAAATCTGATGCAGATTGAAGAACGGCTGGATGATCGGATACGATTCTTCGGTTTGTTCTCCTGGTTGCATTACTACCAAGCAACCACTAGATGCCAGTCTTGTACACCCCTGGTCTAGCCTTTCCACGAAAGACTAGTGCAGAGCTATTCAAATCACGGTCCTCAAGGGCCGAGCCCTGCTGATTTTCCAGCTTTCCTTTACCTCTCAGCCAGGTGTGAAGCCTCCAGCCAATCAGAATCAGTCATAATTAAACAAACTACCTGGAAGAACTAAAACACAGCCTGGATTTGGAATCGAGGTCCAGATTTGAAGAGCCCTGGTCTAGTGGGTAGAACAGCAGGTAAAAAAATAGTCCTGAACTGCATAAAATAGTAGTTAACATACTTGGAAATGGTCTGCTATGCACGACGGCAGCACCTCGCCCTGACAGCTTTCGTAAAAGACTTACAATCTTACAATCGACTATTGCGTTGTGTTGGCTAACTACAAGTTAACTCACATGTTAGTTAGTTGTTGGCTAACTACAAGTTCTACATGCATCATGCAAAACAAATATTAAACGGGTCCCTTCTTTTGTATGTACATTTAGAAAAAGTTAAACTCTGAGCACTTTAACAACACCAGGGCAAGCGTTTGGTGGTGTTCGGGGATGAGATGATTCATCATTTATCCTGGGAGGCAAGAGCCAAGTTGAGATTTACAATCAATACACAGGCCTAATAAATTCATTTGACCGGCCTACTGATCTGACAAATATAACACCAACAAATCCAGAGGACCATCATCTGCTTTTAAAAAGCTAGAGAACTAGTGGATATTTTGATGTTTCAGGGTGACAGTCAGGGGTATAGCTGGAAATTCTGAGCCCTTGACAAAATATCTCCTCGGTCACTTTATATGCAGTTTTATGCATTAATGAGCTCCTATAAAGTGCTGGGCCCAGTGAATCTACCAGGGCATCCATGGCCCGTACTGCACCCCTGGTGATGGTACAGCAAGTTTAACACATCACACTGTAGGACAGGGCAGACACCGAATAAATGTCATACGGAACAGTGTTATTGGTGAAAACAGAGGTGGTTCTCTGAAACTGAGAAGCAACACTGGAATAACTTTGACTGCTGCCTGCTTTCCTTCAGGCTGAAGACAGAAACAGAGAAAAGTCAACAATTCCAGGGACCATAAATCCATACCCAGCACCCCATAAATTTGGCAGCCGTCACCTGTGCATGCAGCCCACATCCAAAAAGGGATGATGCCCTTTCCTCTGCGCGGCCGTCCCGTCCCCGCTAATCCAAACACTGAAGGTCAGCCGTCGTTTGAGGGCCCGGTCGGAGATGCTTTAAATGGTGAGGCTCGGGTGTATCTGAGAAAGTGTCAGTGAAACGCTGTCGCAGTGACTCACCCGCTAGTCGGCAAAGAAGCGGAAATCTAAGGCTGTGCGCTCTCTGCCGCCGCGAGACAGGTAGGCAGACGAGCCGGCCCGATTCACGGCACAAAGAATGGCGCTTTTAATGATCAGAAGTGTTGCCATTAAAAGTGTCGCCAGTAAAACCATAATCTAAGGAACGTTCAGTGCGCTGGCATCTATTTAGCAGCTTTCGGGAATCGTTATGCTGGGCAATCAGACTGTTTAGTGTTTGGTGCCTGACAGCAGAATCAGGCTCCACAGCTGGTGGGCGGATATTTTTAGAAGGTACCACGCTGCAAGAAGAGCCAGAGCTCCTCGCACCCTGCTGCCTCGTCTTCAGACGCGTGCCCTTATCCTCAGGACCCAGCGCCCCTCAGATGGCACTCTATATTTGGATGGTCTCCAGCCCCCGTGTCTCACCTGGGCTGAGGTGAGGAGAATCTCGCATCAATGATGAAAGAGCACTGGATGGACAATGGCCAACAGAGGCAACATCTGCTTCTCCAAACCACACCAAAATCCATCCGTCCATCCATCCCCACATATCCTACGCAGGACTGCAGAGCCTATCCTAGAAGCTACAGCCACAAGGCGCACGCGTGCACATGCACACACACAGACACACACACAATCTGGCAACCTTAGCATGTTTTTGGACTGTGGTGTCACTGAAGAACTGGAGGAAACCTCACGATGACACTGGGATCATGCAAACCCCAAAACCAGAGAACAAGGGTGGAGGATCAAGGCGCTGGTCTCCAGAGGTGAGTCATCCCACTTATAATTGGGTTTATGGATATTTCGGTGTGAGTCTGTGTGAGGTATTTTAGCATTTCTTGTTTTTTAATTTACGGACCTGAGAAAGGACAAAGTTACAAAACATCAGACGTGAGCCTGAGTCACACGAATGATCTTCTCTGAAGACCGTCTGAGACACTGCAGACTGCAGTAGCAGCACTTTCCAGGACGTGATCTGCTCGGGGAATAAAATAATGAGCAGAAGAAGAGCAGAAAGGACCAGGCAGATCTTCACCCGGATCAGACCCATTGCAGAGCCCTGCAGTCACCCAACCAGCTCGCCATGGTGCCAGTCAGACGCCAAACTGAGGCCGACGCCCTGGTGGCGAGGTGCCGGTCAGACGCCAAACTGGGGCCGACGCCTCCGCAGCAAGGAGTCGGTCAGACGCCAAACTGGGGCTGACGCCCCGCGGCGAGGTGCCGGTCAGACGCCAAACTGAGGCCGACGCCCTGGTGGCGAGGTGCCGGTCAGACGCCAAACTGGGGCCGACGCCCCCGCAGCGAGGAGCCGGTCAGACGCCAAATTGGGGCTGACGCCCCGGCAGCGAGGTCCCGGTCAGACGCCAAACTGGGGCCGATGCCCCCGCAGCGAGAAGCCGGTCAGACGCCAAATTGGGGCTGATGCCCCGGCGGCGAGGTCCCGATCAGACGCCAAACTGGGGCTGACGCCCCCGCAGCGAGGAGCCGGTCAGACGCCAAACTGGAGCCGACGCCCCGGCGGCGAGAAGCTGGTCAGACGCCAAACTGGAGCCGACGCCCCCGCAGCGAGAAGCCGGTCAGACGCCAAACTGGGGCCGACGCCCCGGCGGCGAGGTGCCGATCAGACGCCAAACTGGGGCTGACGCCCCGGCGGCGAGGTGCCGGTCTGACGCCAAACTGGGGCCGACGCCCCGGCGGCGAGGTGCTGGTCAGACGCCAAATTGGGGCCGACGCCCCGGCGGCGAGGTCCCGATCAGACGCCAAACTGGGGCCGACGCCCCGGCGGCGAGGTGCCGATCAGACGCCAAATTGGGGCTGACGCCCCGGCGGCGAGGTGCCGGTCTGACGCCAAACTGGGGCCGACGCCCCGGCGGCAAGGTGCTGGTCAGACACCAAACTGGGGCCGACGCCCCGGCAGCGAGCTGCAGCCGTCTCCCCGATGCTCCACATGCTGAAAGGCATCCAGAATCCAGGGCTGTCAGTCAGGGCCTTTCTGAAGTTCTGAAGTGCCGAACCGTGGAGAGGGATCAGTTCGGATCACGAATCAATGGTGATCCGTTGCACCACTAGTCCAAAGCGTCACTTTGGAGAGCAAAATGCAGCCATCCTACATCACAGAGCATGGGACACACAGGAGGGAGAGAGACAAAGAGAAAGAGAGACAGAGAGAGAGACAGACAGAGAGAGACAGAGAAACATGGAGAGAGAGAGAGACAGAGACATGGAGAGAGAAACAGACAGGCAGAGAGAGAGAGAGACAGACAGAGAAACATGGAGAGAGAGACAGAGAGATAGAGGCAGAGAGACAGAGAAAGACAGAGAAAGATGTCTACTTTGTTCCAAATGGGTTCTGACTCACTTAATAGAATGAATGACTCTAAAAATCATAGAGAGAAAAGAGCAGGATTCTGAGACTCCATAGCTCAGATCACCACAGAGTTATTTGCTGGTGTGTGCGGCTTAGTGGGCTTGGAATCCCATGACCGGCTGAGCAAGGCCCTTCCTCTGAAAACAGTATGGGGGTGACCCCCAAGTTTTGCTCTCGTCTAAAAGTGAAATAGCACTTTGTTCGTTCAAAAAATTTTTCACAAATGCCAAGTTCTCTCCTTCAAGATACACACACATAAACAGAGAGGTGAGAGGGAAGCTTGGGGTCCAAGCACAGCGTTAGGCCCTTCATACAGCACCCCTGGAGCATTATGGGAGAATAAGGGCCCCAAGGACCCAACATGTAACTTTTCAGCCAAGGCGGAGCCTTGAAGTGGCACCGTCCAATCACAGGCACAGAGGGTCTAACGTTCTGAACAACGCGCTGCCGCCCGTGCTTCTTCGAGGAGAGCAGGATGGGATATGCAAGGAAACAAATTCCTACATACAGGAATTTGTTTGAAGGACAAATAAAAATATCCTGTGCTATCTGGGGACTCCCAGTGTGGGGGCTGCAGCCTCATTAGACTAGCGGCTGCCTTTCGGGAGTGTTGTGTCACTCCGCCTCACACGGGACCGGCTGATTGGCAGCACGCAGGACGCCAAGCAGATGGGCGGCATGTAAACGGCCCCCGATCGCTTTCACACAGGGTCTGGGCACCATCCTGCTCTGTGAGTCCCGCTTAGGAAGCACGGCAGCTTCAAGGGGCGGGGGGTATGTCGATGACCTGGGCACTGATAAGAAGATGAAGAACAGTCCAGAGTCATCGAGCCAGCAGGAGCAATAAAGGAGCCCTCTGTCTGCTGGTCCCTGTGCCCGGCCTACGACTGCCCCCACAGGCGGCCGCCCTGGCAGATGCTGCCCCAAACATAAGGGAAGGGAACCTGGCAGAGCCTCCGGGAGGCTGATGGAAAGGTGGTCCAAGGCAATTTATCTATGTTTCCCACATGGAGCTTTGAGGAGGGTTCTGATGTTCAAAGCAGGGCACTGAACTGATATAGAGCCACGTCTACCAGCTGCGTCACCATGACACAGACTCTCAGAGAGATAAATGACAGGAAGAACAATCTGGTTTGATGCAGTTCAGACTAGGTACTCCATCTGCAGGTTTGGACCTGACCGGTACTTGGATAGGAGACCATCTAAGAAAGCTGGGCTGCTGCTGGAAGAGGTGCTGGTGTGCCAACAGGTTATCCATCCTGTGCTCTGTGTGGATCCCACTGCCTCAGTGCAGTGACGGGGACACCATGCTGTAAAAATAGTGCTGTCCTTTGGATGACACATAAAACTGAACCTCTGAGGTCATAAAAGATCTCGGAGCATCTTTCAAAAGAGTCGGGGCGATACCCCGATGTCCTGGCTAAAGTTATTAACTGTGGTCCTATCAGGTCTCCCTGTCACCCCCTATATCTAACTCTCTCCTGCCCCTTCACCACCTTAGCTACTGTGTAGTGAGCTTGCTGGTGCACAATGGCTGCAATTGCATCATCCACTTAGGTGAAGTGGCTCTCCATTGGTTCTGTAAAGCGCTTTGGGTGCCTTAAGGGGGAAAAAGCACCATATAAATGTTTGTAGGAAGGCATGCAATAAAACACCATAAAAGATACTAGACAGAGACCGGGGGGAGTTATGTCAAGCAAGATTTCGCAGTTAGCTGGGTTAACTTAAGCTACAAGTCATGGTTGTTCAATAAGAATGCTCCATACCTAAACTCTTATTGGATGAACATGCCTTCTAGCTTAAGTTAACCCAATTAACTGAGAAATTCTGCTTCATGGAACACCCCCAATACCAAGAGCAGCCCAAGAACAGTTCAGAGTCTGTGTGAGATACCTCAGGAGAGACAACAGCCCGAGTTCACGCCGCAGAATAAGGCACATTCATGCAGGCTCTCCACAGTTACATCAGCCATTAATTACACAGGGAACTGACCCTCTCCCCAAACTGAGCTTTATAAATAAGCTTGAAAATTGCAAAAAAAAAAATCGTTAGCGAATTAAGCTTCGGCTTTATCTTGATTGAGCAGTAAAGTGTGAGGGCGAGGGTCTCAGCTCCACACCTTTCGGGACACACCATCCCCTGCCTCAGCTGATTACTCTTTAATAAGCACCCTTTCATTCGGAATGGAATGGCTGTTTATTGTGTTACACAATAGCAGCACAAACATGCAGGTTACACCGGGACAGAGGTGAGGTAGATCAGGGTTATGTGCAGGTGAGTCTGGGACAGATCGTACAGGTGCACGACTGTGCCTTTCCAATACGCAGCTCCAGTCTGTGGGTTTCGGATTGCTCAGTAGATAATGGCTCACGTGAAACTGACCCCACTGGCAACCAGCTTTCTATTGGTAAATGAAATTAAAGGACCAAACAACAAATTTCACGTTGCAGCAGAGAAATTGTTATAAACACACAAATGACAGACCAGTATAGAGCAGTAGCTCTGTCTGCCAATAATCTTAAAGTGCCTAATTATCCCTCAGAAAACAACATCAATATGTTTTATGATATATGATACCAGTTCAAGTTCTGGACATACTTGCTTTCAATGCATATATCTCTATTTTAGCTATGTTACTCACCTTATAGCAAAAGGCCTTGAGGCAATGAAGCAATACATATCAAATATTGCACCAACCAAGAGAAGTGCTCAACATATCAAAATTTACTCAATTTTAGACTATTCAAAATAACTCCCTTGTGCTTCTATGACAGCATTGCAGACTCTTGGCGTTCTTTCGACCAGCTTCCGGACGTGGCCTCCGGGAATGCTTCTCCAATGGCCCTGAAGGAGTTCTGGGCAAAAGTTGGCTACCTTGCTCCAACTCTTCAATCCAACTCATCCCAAACCAGCTCTATAGGGTTCTATAGGGATGGGGGGGAGGGGAGGGGGGGCATTGTGGGAGCCAGCTCATCCATCACAGCACTCCATCATTTTCATTGCTCACAAGATAAACAAATGATTTCCAATAGGTGTATCCAGGCTTTCGATTGGTTGCAAATATACCTTCATAAGCTTTAACTTCACTTTCTGAGCCTTGATTCCCATTACTCTGCATGATCCAAGGAAATAAACTTTAATTCAGCAAATTCTTTTCTGTCCAAGGAACAAATGGACATTTTATTTTACAAACAGTAATGCAAAGTTGGGAAGTAAGAGGTGCTTAATGGCCATTACAAAACAACAAGGTTTTCTTGGGAACTTTAAACGGAGCCTTAAATGAATACATATTGGGTATGAGAGCATTCTTATACAAGCTTGAGGTTGTGCTGACAGGCTTGACAGGATGTCTGTGGTCTGCCTGCATATGAATAATCTCAAAACTCCACTGGCATGACCCCCACCCACCCATTTTAAAAGCTGTCTGATTAAATGTAATTGGCCTGTTGAACGTCTACTGCTGGCTAGTTCAGCAGACGTTGATATTCCAGCATGACCAGAACAAAGAGTTTCCAGTAGGCGAAACACGGAATCGGCATGCCCTGGAAACAATGATATGCATTTTAATCACGTATTGTTGTATGGGGTCGAGATTAGAGCCGAAACCGACTAGCAGTGTGAGGCCCTCGCCCGTAAATACTACAGAGGCCTTCATTTGAGCACGCGGCTCATGCATTATTGATCTGAATGTTCTAAGAACTTCAGCAGGCACAAGAGATACTCAGCTACCAAAAAGTACATGAACTCTTACTATTTTTAAAGTAAATCAAAGTACTTTTTTCCTTGAGACGGTAGTTCTTGATAGGCTTTCTCTGCATACCAATTTAATATTAAACATCCACAGTAACTTTAAAGTTACTGACATAGAGCATGGAAAAGCATTTCCGCAGAATTAGACTTTGAGGTTTTTTTTTTAATATTATGGGGAAACTATACGACTAATTAAATTTGCATCTTGACAGACATGTGCCTGAGAGAGGAGGCACATGGCAGCCCTTCGGTGAAGATGATCTGCTTCAAAGCCCTTGTGGGTGCTGTCCTGTTTGGCAGAGGGCACGAGCAGAGCCAACCGGGAGAGCGAATCCTTCGGAGGCGGTGGGCCATCCATGGACTGCGGTTCTCTGGACCGGCCCAGCCCTCAGGCACCAGCAGTATCAGCATATTTTTCCCGGCATCTGCCTGTGTATACTGGCCGTGCATTATGCATGCATTACTATGCGTTTTCAAAGCCTCCCTGAACCAGCTGGCCCGTTCGCACGCTAGCCTCGCCCCGGCCGCCCAAACACGACGACCCGTCACGCCTCGCTCTCCACCTGCTCCGCCCCAGGGAGCGTCTCTAAACGTCCAGACTCAGGAAACATGTGCCCCACCAGCACTGCCTGCACTAATGGGGCTGGGGAGCCAAGTGGCTAAGCGTGAGGAAAGGCACCGCTGTGGCGGCACGGCGCCGGGCCCAGTTCACAGCTGAGTAACTCCGGGAGAGGAGGGGCACAGGAAGCGGCTCCGTTACTCAGCACCTCGCCGGCGTCTCCCGCCGCGACACTTTTTCCTCCAAGTAGGGAGGTGAAAAAAATCCCCCCCGTCCCTCAGCGTACGGAAGGCGGAACGTACCTCGCGGCACGTCAGCTTTGACAGACGCCGAGGACTGAAGCAGGAGATGCATGGCCAAACAGAAGGAATATTACAACAAAAATCACCATTTTTTTCTTCCAAAGTCATGTATAAAAAAAAGATTTCGCTAGAGGTAGCTCTGTTTTAAAAATCCAAAGCTTTAAATGGTTTCAATTTCAGACTTTAAAAATACAGAAATGAAGCCATAAAC
Organism: Petrocephalus sullivani; assembly: GCA_026780845.1. Classification (NCBI taxonomy): domain Eukaryota; kingdom Metazoa; phylum Chordata; class Actinopteri; order Osteoglossiformes; family Mormyridae; genus Petrocephalus; species Petrocephalus sullivani. Next base: position 9,358,690 of record JAODKM010000016.1, on the reverse strand, counting down.
CAGGACTGAAAACACGTCCATCCATCTTCCAATCTAGTTCGGGGTGGGCGGTTTGGAGCCAATCACGCGAGGCTGGATGGGGGGTTTGGAGCCAATCACGCAAGGCTGGATGGGGGGTTTGGAGCCAATCACGCAAGGCTGGGGAAGCCCCTGGACCACAGATTAAATGCATGCAGACACTCACAAAACACAGGGAATGTAAAGACACCAGTTCATATAACGACCTTTTTTGACAAAAGTACTCAGGCAGAACAGTGGTGGCATTCTGCATCCCTGGAGATAACAGACAACAATGCCACCCACTGATTCACTATGCCACTCCAAGTGAAAACACAGTGTATTGCACAAAAACCTCTGCATACCCACACAAACTCTCACAGCTGTCCTCACAACAGCACAAAAGCATCCCAACCAAAGGCACTCTTCGAAATGCAAAGTCACAAGACCTGTATGCCAGGGGTGCCCACACTCCACACTTTTACTTTTAAAATGACCAGGTCAAAATGATCTACCTATACTGAAAATGCTAAATGTTTTTTACCTATATACACTTTAGATGTACAGCATATGCCGGCGAACCTTGCATCACTGTGTGAACCCTCACAGCACAACACAATCCAATACATTTATGGTTTCCTACTTGACCCCCCCC
>JAODKM010000016.1:9340518-9352529 GCA_026780845.1 Petrocephalus sullivani | reverse complement strand
TGACTCTTTATGCTCAACTGATTGGTTGAAACAAAATCCTGGTCTGGATTTTTACTTTCTGGACCTGAAATTGACATGGCTGTTTGTAAGTAATTTTTAAGGACACAAGCTGAACTAAGATTGCACGTTCTAGTTTTATTGATGAAATTTACCAAGAAATTTGCACAAAGTGTGATCAAGATCACCTCATTCTCTATGTCTCACCAGGTAAAGCCTACACAGACTAGGGACCAGTATTATCTAATTAGTGGCATGATGTCAGCACATAAACCTAAATATATCTTAGGCTACTTTAAATATATAATAGATAATGTAAAGATTTCAGAACTTTTCCTGTTAATTCGGAAAATAGCAGATTTAAATGCCATGTTGCAAGGAAAACACATTGATTGAAAGAGTACAGCTGATTATTTTAAAATTAGTGCAATTAATGGAGGGAAACAGGTTGGAATTAAAAATCAGCAGAGGGAAACAGTTTTCAATGGAGGCAAATCGTCTAGGGGACATGGCTTGGCATTTCAGACTCATTTCCCTGTGCACAATGGCACATCCCACAAACCCCCATTTATTACTCTGCATAACATAAGACTGATGTATTCTTCCAGGTAAACGTTTAACAGCGATTCAGCTGAGACGGTCAGGCCTCCACAATATAATATATACATCGCCACACACACATCATATGTAAACAGGACTGCCGAAAAAAAAAGTATATGTTAGACGATGAAACTGAAACACCAGGTTTTAGGCCACAGTAATTTATCAGTATGGTGTAGGGCAGGGGTGGGCAATCTTACCCACAAAGGGCCTGTGTGTATGCAGGTTTTTGGGATAACCTCTAGGTCAGCTGTTCAAACCCAGGTATGAGGAATCTTCAGGTAATCAGTCCTCTAGTAGCCTAATTAGGGAGTTGCAGCGAAAACCTGCACACACAGCAGCCCTTTCTGCCCACCCCAGGTGTAGGGCCTCCTTTCGCTGCCATTACGGCATCAATTTGTCTTGGCAATGACAGATACGAGTCCTGCACAGTGGCCAGAGGGATTCTGAGCCATTCCAGTTGCAGAACAGCGGCCTGGTCACTGCGTGATGCTGATGGAGAAAAACGTTTCCCAACTCGCTCCTCCAAAACACCCCAAAGTGGCACATTGGAGATGGTTGACTTTATTTTCATCTCCACACTGTAGCCCCTCCCCGATGTGGGAAAGACAGTGAAGGTGGACTCAGAGAACAATACGTTTCACATTGTCCACAGCCTGAAACTGACGTTTGACATCAGCAGGAGTGATCAAAGGTTTGGCTACTGTAGCCGACCATGAATGTTGACCCTGTGGAGCTCCCACTGAACAGTTTTAGTGGAAACAGGAGTCAAGGTGCACATTTAATTCCGCAATGAGTTGGGCAGCTGTGGTTTTACGGTTTTTGGATGCAATTAGAGTTAGTGCCCGGACATCCCTTTCAGACAGCTTTCTCTTGTGTCCACGGTTACTCCTCTTGGATGGTGTCTACCAAAAATTCCCTGGATACCGTGGCTCTCGATGAACCACGAAGACTTGCTGTCCTGGTGAGAGATGCACAGCAATAATCTGTCCTCTTCTGAACTCTGTCTCCCATTATGTCGTGTGGATTGCAATATTTTATGTTCAGCTGTGATATTACTCTGACCTTACTGATAGAATGTGCAGTATAGGGCATAGGTGTGAAAACACCAGTTTGGCCAGTGTTTCAGCTTCATTGTCCAAGCCCTGAGTATACCCATATGCTACATTCAGTGTCCTCTTGGTGAGTGCTACAGGTTTATAGATAGACATTTATCGCAAAGGATAAAAAACCAGAATAATGCTTCCAAATTTTATTTCTAATTCAGCAGCAAACTAATCTTTTTTCACATGTACTGATTCATAATTAAGGTAATATCTGTAGTGATTATTAAATGGACCCTGAATGTAGGGTTCTGACAGACAAATCCTGAGAGAAACAGCTCCAAAGCAGCTTGGCAGTGTCGATGGTCACGTGGACAGGGAAAAAATGGGTTCAGCGTCTAGAGTAGGGGGCGGGTAATTTTATCCAGAAAGGGCCGCTGTGTGTGCAGGTTTTCACTGCAACTCCCAAATTAGATTCCCAATTAGAGGACTGATTGGCTGAAGAGTCATCACACCTGGGCTTGAACAGCTGACCTAAAGATTATCCCAAAAACCTGCACACACACCGGCCCTTTGCAGATAAGATTGGCCACCCCTGGCCTAGAGTTAAAGTACAGCGCTTCCAGGTCCCACCTGCAGGGACACACTGATGCTAGGTATGGCAAAGACATTAATTCAGGCGGCTTTGGTGAATCAAATCTCCAGCGCGCAGACCTCAGAGTCGGCTGGTATCACTCCCTCTCTCGCCCTCCTTTTCCCCCCGGCCTCTGACTGTCTGAGCAGGGAACATAGCTCTACTTTGCTGGTTGGCAAGAGGGGGGAGCTACATCTGAGCTGTCATGCTTGATAAGTTTAAAGAGTTAGACCTCAGCACAACACAGCTGAAAAAGGATTGGTTACACTACTGTATTGTCATTGGTCGAAACCCGTAGCCCTTTTATAATAGGACTGACTATACAGACGAAATGATCTGTTTGGTTGTTTTATGATTTTATTATTTTGTCTGTTGGGTTTCATATATGGTCCTAATAGCCAGTTGCTTTATTTATGTTCACCAAGTGACTCCACACACGGAAACGGCTGAATGCCCCGCCCAGCCTTCATTCTGGAAGGTGTCGACACATTCCTGCTCGTGAGTCATACTTACAGCACCACTATGTAATGCAGAGCCTGCGTGGCTATTGGGGGACTTGGACGGGACACTTTATTTAGAAGCCTTTGACGAGGGACAGAAAATGGGAAACGAGACAAGCAGTCAGAATTTAAACTCTAAAAGTGGACAAAAGAACAGAGACCTGAGTAGTTTCCCAGGCTCTCCCCAGGGGATCCGTCTCGATGGCAAATCTCTGGAGATCTGAGAAGTGCAATATATAAACATCAAGGTGGCTATAAACCCTTCCAAAGCTGTATCGCATATTTCTTCGTCGCCGGCAAAGTAACTCCAGAGAGGTGCCTCAGAATATGAGAAGTAAGACGGCATCAGCGACCCACTGTGCCAGAATGTGCCGGAACGTCCCAGAAGACGACCCGCGGTGCGGGGAGCCCTGTGCTGCAGATGGCTGGGTGGCGTTAGCTTCGGTCTGCCCGGGCCACGGCGGTGGGCCACCATCTGGAGGAGGATGACGGACGGCCACTGAGCAATGACACCAACCTTCCCTGTGAAGCTCCGCAGGGTGGCATGCAGGCCACGAACGCCACTGAAGAACTTCTAAAACTCAACCCACTGATAACAATTACAGTAACACAATACCAAAAAACTGATACATTCAACAATGCAAACATTTACTCCGACAGGAAAAAGCTGTCAGATTGTCCACGTTTAACAAAAATACAGCATATATACTGCAAACAATGCAACATATAAAGGGCAGCTTTTCAGAAAGTACAAAGCCCCGTTCCAGATCTGCCTTAGGCAAACATAACTTCAAAAACCTAACACGGCTATAATCTTACTAATCACACAATGTCATAAAATGGCAGAATTATGAAAGCAGTTTTCTCTACAGTAATATCACAAATCAATACTACTTCCCAGCAGCTAGTCAGGTTGAGGTCTGTATAAAGACCAGCCCTGCACTATACAGGAGACAACCCCACGTTGTCACGGATTAGTCACGCGTGTCCGGCTTTTTAAAAATAGAAACAATTTAATACGGAATTTGCAGATTTTCCAAAACAACTACACAGCAGGGTCTAGGGAACCACACACCTGTTCTGCATCAAGCTCATGCTTTGGTCGACTCTGGGCCAGCGGCCATTGCTTAGAACGCCTCCGCCTCACAGAGCCATCTGCACAGGCCCATAGCTCGGCAACACCATCTATCATATTTCCAATCAATCAGCCCTAACACCTATGCACATTATGCACATTGAACAGACATAAACAGAACCTATCCTATCCTATGGCAACATCGCCAAAATACCCACGATGCATTGCCTGATTAAACCTGAACCTCTCAGCAGGTTATTATTGGCCATCTGCCTTGGCATCTACTGATGTGAAGGTATTTCATCTACACTAGAATGATGCAATTAAATTTCACTGAATTGCCTGGAATCACAAAAGGCACAGAGACAAGACCACCGAGGTTCCCCAGAAGACCTGCCGCTCTGCAGACACCTGGCTGATAGTCTACTGTGCTTTCAGAAGAAAAAAATGGTACCATCTGCAAGTCCTAAAAGCCTTCTGTTTAGAAAAACACAATGTCTCACTGGGATGTAACTTGCTAACATACACAGCAGATCGATCCAATGTGTAAAATAATTATAAATAATAATAATAATAATAATACTAATAATAATAATAATAATAATCAAGGCTAGGGAAGCATTTTAACACATATAAATCTTTAATGTTTGGGGAAAAAAGTGCCTGGTTGCACCATAAATCCCCTGGGAAGGGGTTAGGCGGAGTGGTTTGGATGGCAGCCCATTCCTAAGTCCCATTTTTAGGTTCCAAGTGTCCCGCAGTACCTTGGACCACACTGCCATGTGGTTTCCAACTGTCCCCAGGATGCAGCAACTTGAGATAGTCACGGTGTACTAATGGGCCACCTGAGAATCGCATCCGCCAGAATGACGCAGCAGGGACAGGAAGTGATGTCACACAAGTGCCTATAAACAAACCAGGGGCCCCTCCTGCATCTTTAATTGGACGCACAACTCAACACCCACTCACATGAATGAGAAGCGTAATAAGCTAGAGACACTGATGTTCTGTGATCTAGTTACCTCTAGAGATCTGCGATAGTGAACAATGGAGTGTGTGAGAAGGCGAAGAGCGACTTAAATATGGACGGAAGAATCTGAATTTGTTTCTCAATTCGTTGCGATGCAGAATAAATAAGATATCGGACTGCAATACTAACTGGACGCTTTTTAAATCCACATTCTGGCGTGACGCGTCACGTTTCTCCCTGCGGCCCCCCTCAGAATCACCCAGAAATGTTAAAGCTGCTGGCAAATATGCTAACTGCTCAATAAAACAACTCACTATGAAAGCATCTACTGTAAATTCCAAACGTCCTGATACAGACATACTTACCTGGCAGGGGAGATACCATGATCACGAAGGTGGTTCACCCAGAGTGAGGCTCAGACATTGCACTGCGGCTGTGCTGACCTCTGCGAATTCCCCAAATGTGGGAATCTCAACTGCATAATTTCTGGTTAGCATAATTACTGCGTTCACGCTCTCCCCTGATTCTTTTTTCTCTAAACCAGACCACTAGACAGGACTAATCATCTCCGTATTCTTATGGACACTTATGGACACTATTCATCTGTTCACTCATGCATGGTTGCACATACCCTTGTACGCTATAGACCAGACACTCATGGACATTGCACATTTGCACATATATGCACTTTTGCACACTACTGCTGGACATTCCATTTATTTCCATTTTTACTTCAATTTAAATTTGTTTTTGTCTTTTGTATAGATAAGTTATTATACTTCTTATATATATATTTTTTTTGGAAATCTTTTTTTATATTTTATTCTATTTTCACCAAAACTTGTCCTTATTTTATTTTATTCCACTGTTTATTTCTTGTTAGTTTTTTTTTTTTTTTTAAGGTCACGGGCGGTCATACAAGCATTTCACTACATATAGTACTGTGTATGACTATGTACGTTTGTATGTAAATTTGAATTTGAGACAGGCAAAAAGTCGTCTGCAGGATAGAGTACTTTAAAAAATACTCCTGTCCTTCAGCAGACGCCGGCGTGTCCCTCCAGCGGAAATGACGCAGGGCTGCCAACTCACACTTTCAAACTCTCAGGCTCACACAAGAAATCTTACGGCAAATCTATATTGTTCCATTATGAACTTATATACAGTAAATAGGTATATAAAATTAGCTACATCAAATGCGTTTGATGCGTTTGTTGAGGTGGTTTGCAAACCCTACAGCCCTTACAAGGTAATGAAACTGTTACATACATGGAAATGCATGTGCATGTGTGTGCAGGACAGTCTCGGATTGAAAATCTCACACCAGCCAGCTGACCAAACTTGGCACCCCTGGTGGCACTGAAACAGCCCCCAATTCTCTGTGTGCATCAGTTGATCCCTGAAGCAAATTGCACACAGTGGCCTTTTAGAAAAGTTTTTCGAGAAATGACTCGCATTTATCATACATTCATGGGAGAAACAGCTTTCATTAAAACGGAGGCAGCATCGGTGACAAAGCTAATATTACGAGTGGTGAAATCTGAAATGGCTCAGCCGATGGTCAAATCGTCACAAGTTCCTCAGTGGTCACCACATCACGCACAGAAACTAACACGCTTCCGTTTTAGTTGCTAAACCGATGGTTTTGTGCCCACCTAGTGCTTGTTTTGTATGTTTCCGGTAATGCTCTCCCCAATTCTCTACATTCAGTACTATTGCTGTACCAATGCCAGATTTACCCGGCTGTCACTAACATATTTACTACTGAGAGCTTTTTGTAGGTCCTGGGGATTGGAGGTGGTCAGGTGTTTAAACTCCAGGATGGAGGTATGAACATCGGACACTTTAAAAGTTTAAAGGCTTCATACGGTGCAATGTTCTCAGGCCAAGTGGCTGTTTTCGGAACCGAAAACCCAGCACTCAGAAAGGCTTCCCTGTCCAGTGAAAGGCCCGGGAATCTTCGTCGCCTATTCAATGCTGTCAGGGTCATATTACGTGACCTCTGGCTAAACATTCAGTGTGACTTAATCAAGAGTTACAGTCCAATATGCCCATGACGGCTGGACCGTAGATCCTCATCCCAAAGGAATCCGCATTAAATTTATCATTAGGGCAAAGAAAATGGGTATTATTTCTATCTTGCCTGAGTTCTTATCTGTAATTGTCATCCACCGTTTTGAGCATTTAAAATGGTTTATGCCGTAATGAATTATTACTGGACGACCTTCGGGAAAGTGAGGAGAAAGTACCGACACGCTGACGGTGGCTTCGCTGAAAAACGCTTTAGCTCGCTGGTGCCACCTACAGCCTGATACTGGAATCTTTCATTAGGCCTATTTCGAAAACACAAAAAAATTAATTGACATGAAGGCCAGGCAGTGAAAGTATTAATTTGGCTGACAAACCTGTGATAGAAATGACAGGGAGGGAAGAAAATCGGACAACGGGGTGGGAGCCGCCACTGCAGCTTATGGGAGACAGGCTCCATGTGGGGACACCCAGCTGCCATTGCACCCACAGCCCTAACTCAGCCTGCGGCCAGAGGCGGGCGATGGCAGAGGCCCCCAAGGAACAACCAGCTCCGACGACAGCAGCTCATAGCTCCCTGACAGGTGTCATCACGGAGCGAAGCACCAAGCGTCCCCTCCCTGCGATTCACCCGCAGGGGAGAGCACTGTGTGACAGTTTCAGGAAAGGCCATTACCACCCCATCCCTCAAACATGCCAATTCCCTCACCAGAGAGAGACCGCCCCAGACTCCCACGCCCCCTACTGGAGACAAGCTTAATGTATGAAAGCCCAGATTCCACAGCCAAGCACTAAACTGACAGGGCCAGGACACACAAACTATGCTAATTTTATCTTCACTTAATCGCTGTTAGACCTCAGGCAAAGGCCAGAGCCAATGCACGAACATTACTTCAGTACTTCTAGAAAGCATCATGGTGCGTCACCTTAAAGTAAATATATAGCACACTAAACTAATATTAGATGGTCGATTTTACACCGGCCAATGTTGTTGATGTGGACACAGGTTACCACTGCAGAAGCGGCTATTTTAAAGAACCGCAAACACGGAGCTGACTTGCCTTGGTACGAATCATTATGGCCAATTCCAGCCTTCCTGAAACAACCCCGGAATGACAGCCTACAAAACAAGGCGGAAGCAGTATGTGCCGAACGGGTAAGAAGAAAAATTCTACATTTGCTTGCCTTGTTACTGAAGCTACCAATGGAACTTTTTCCTCATGGGCCGTGCAGCAAGTGACATCGGGCAGATTACCCATGAGGCAAAGTTATCCCCTCAGCAGTCTCGGCTTATAAACAGTAAGGTTAGTTCTTAATTATCTAAATGGAGCAAATGAACTTTGATAGGGAAAATCAAGACTTAATTACTGTGAAAAATACTGGGAACCGTGGTGCCCGATCCACAAATTACCACAACACCCTGTCAGAAGCAGCCCTGCACCCCCGCCCCTTTGAACAGGGGGCACAGTCTCCGTTGTGGGCAGCATGTCACCCTGTGGACAGTGCAGAGACCGCAGACGCCTTCATTTCACACCGGGTCCAGCACACAGATCAGCTCAGTCAGAGGCGCAGCTGGTCAGACTTAGACAATCACCGTGAAAGGAAATCAAACTAATTAGGGGCCGACGGCCCCACGGGGCTGACCTGGCTGCAGTCCGCAGCAATGGGGCCGGCCTCCGCTCGGCCCCCGGATCGATCCGGGTTGCTGGACTTGGTTGCTCCTCAACCCTCTGATTCGCTGCCAAAAAGCAGCCGCCCACCTGATTGAACTAAAAACAAAATTTACAAAAAAAAAAAAAACCCCCAAAGCAAACCAAAAACATTTTCATGAAATATTAACCTCCCAGCTGCAGGGGCACTGCATGTTGGTTTAATGCCGCAAGCTTCAGGGACGGCTGCACACAGGTCTAACTCCTGCACACTGGCTGACCGTGCACTGGGACCCCAAAGTGTGGTCTCACCTTTGTGTGTGTGTGTGTGTGTGTGTGTGTGTGTGTGTGTGTGTGTGTGTGAGTGATTACAATTTAGAAACTCACATAAAAAGGTCACCTTTCCCATCTTAAAACAACCATTTGATCTTTAAAAGCCATCCTACCATATTTATTCAAACGCAATAATTATGTAGTAACATCTACAAATAGTATACATCAGCTTTTAATAGAGTTTCATGTTCTTCCCTAATAAGTCACGGTGACAGCAATGTCACCTCCCCAGGCAGTGCTCATGTCTACACCCTAAAGTCTCCCAGTAAAGCTCTTTGCACACAGTGGGGAGGAAGGACCCCCCCCCCACCCCTGACTCCTGTCAAGGTAAGCAGCAGGCCAAGCCTGAGAAATGATCGTCCAGCTAATTTAGCGACTAGCACAGGTGCACAAATTCCGACGGGACAGGATATTTCAGTGCCTTGTCAGAAATGTTCAGCACGGCTTCCCTGCTTCACACTTCATTTTATTCTTCCCCCTCCGATACAGTACTTTCACTAAGAGTTGGAGACATAAGAGGTAGAAACACTGCCAGTAATTACTCCTCCCATCCAGTAGGTGGCACCAGCTGTCAGCCATACCCATAATGCACAGGCAGCTCGGGACATGAGCCCTCTGATCAAAGTCGACTAAGAAATGTCAGACACATACTGGACGTTTCACTGCATCAGCCCGGGCGTGGCAGAACTCGAGACCTTGGCTTTATTGTGTAAAATCAAATCTCAAAATACAAACGGCAGACCAGGCAACCTTATATGTACAAGCTGACGGGAAAAGGTAATGCAGATTCATATACAAGATGTCCAAGACCAGATACAAAAATAGACAATTTGCCAAAGGCCTTTAACAATTAAACAAATCACAGTCACTCGGTTTCACAGGACTCGTTTATGTGGCTCTCTTTGTAGAAGCTCTCCTTGCCCCCCAAAGTCAGTCAGTCTGACAGGTAGGAGCGTGGAGGAATAATTCACAGTTCGGGGAGTTCAGCACGTGACACACTGGGAAAGGCGACAGCTACACTGTGGTCTCGTGCTTCCAGAGGCCGGTCCGGATGTTTCCGGGGCTCTCTGTGCTTGCTGGACACGCATTGTCCTTCGCCTGCCCATTCTGGCTGGCCAGGTTTAGGCCGTAGCACTTGGCCGGGCCGCCCAGCTCCACGCTGACGGGCTGCTTCACGCAGTCTTTGTTAGACGCTGAGGTCGCAGGAACTGCCGGCCCAGCAGCGCCGGCCCCGCCCCCTTTGTCCGGGCCACGGCTGCGGCGTGGCAGGGTGACGCTGGCGTCGCTGCTGTCCTGTTGCTGGAGGCTCTGCCGACGCTCGCGGTATGCCAGGTAGGCGGCCCGGCGGCTGCGGGCGTGCCCGTCCGGGGGATGGCGGCTCCGGTGGGCATGGCCACCCTGCACACTGCCGTCCACGCTGGTGGGCACGTCGTGGGCGTACTCGCGCAGGACCGTCAGCCGGCTCGCCCGGTGCGCCCGCGCACGACTCCGGTGGTGCGGGTGTGGCGGGTGCGGGCGGCCGCCCAGGTGTCCGTTGGGCCGGAACGGCACCTCCACAGGCACCACATGCATCTTGATCTCGTTGTCGAGCGAGTGCTCCGTCAGGCTGTTGTCAGGAGGGACGCCGAGGCCATTGCTGAGGGCGGGGACTGGGAGGGGGAGGGGCTTGCACTGGGCTGCCTCCGCCTGCAGGTTGGTCAGCTTACAGCCCTGGGAAGAGGGGTTTTTTAGGCTAGGCCCACTCTTATTGGTGCAGGACGACTCGGCACTGCTGTTGGGGCATTTGGGCGCCTCCCCATTCCCAGTGGTGGACGGAGGGGTGTCGACCTGCGCCGTGTAGTCCCGCCTCCTCCGGCGGCAGGCCGCCACCCAGCAGAGCCGCACATCCTCCCGCGTCACACAGTGGTGGGCCACCAGGAAGGCGCCCAGGGACAGGGCGGCCACCGCGAACAGGCAGGAGAAGAGCAGGTCCAGGGGGCGTTCCTGGGACACGGCCAGTGCTGCTGAGCCCCAGAGCGCCGCAAACAGCGCCAGCGTCAGGGCCGCGCCCAGCAGCTGTGCCGGAAACGTCTGCTCGTTCTCCAGGGCTGCCGGCGGCACCGCCGACAGGTCGCCGTGGGAGACGGAGGCAGTGTAAAGGGCGGGCGCCGGGCTACCACCCTCCCGGTCCTTGTAGCCACGCTCCGCCCCCCCCGCAAGCCGCTGCTGCTCCTCCGACGGCTCCTTCAGCTCGTAGCGTCGCTCTGGGTGCCGGCGGAGCTGAATCAGAATGCTCAGGAAGTAGAGGCAGTCCACTAGGACCATGAAGCCTAGCGGCCCGTAGAAAGCCCCCAGGCTGGGCTCCCATGCCATCCAGCAGCTGCCAAACAGGGGGGAGGGAGAGTTAGATCCAGTACCAGCACTTTCCCTCCTGGAGGGGGCAGTATCACCACACAGATTCCAGAACGACACCCACCTCCTACCTGCCCACTCCTGTGGGTGCTTCTCCTACCACGACTCGTGGTACCTGATGTACAGCTGGCAGAGTACCAGGCAAGGAGGTGAATTAAGTGGGTGCTAGCTCTTTCAGGGGTTAGCAAGTCCCCTTGTGTTAGAGAAAAGGCAAGACGACCCATCAGAGGTGTCCAAACCACAAAGTCTAACCAAGACCGGCATTACCCAGAAGCCAGAACAAGCCTTGCTGCTCAAATGCATAATGTATAGCTACAGAGAATATAGGATATAGCTAACAAGTGCCCTGGAGACCAGAGAAGGGCTCTGTGCGTATTCGTTAAAGCTGTACACTTCTCATTACGGAAAAGCTCGGAAAGGCCTTCGTCACCATGCCTCCAAACCTCATTAAAGCGCACCCAGAAAAACACTATGCTAAGCTAACCGCAGTGTTCTGTCAAGTTGTGTTTGGTTCAGCCGCAAATGTCCAGCTGTGGACTGGAGGTAAATTAAACTCTATAGACGTCAGACAGAATAGAGACCCGCAAATCACTCACAGCCGCCACACCACCGAAACAGCTGTCAGAACTGGGGGGTGATTACCAGACACCATAAGGTCCCCAGGCTAAAAATAACCATCCGTAATTAGGCACGGAGAAGTAAGGCAGCACCCTCTCCGTAAATATGCATTACTCACTCTGCCAGACAGACTCAGAAAAAGGGTGCGTGTGTATGTGTGGCGGGGGGGGGGG
>JAODKM010000016.1:9292994-9315146 GCA_026780845.1 Petrocephalus sullivani | reverse complement strand
AACCCACCACGAGACGGGGGGGGGGGGGGGCTTGCAAATTTCACAGGCCTTTAACAAACACCCCCAAACGTGGCTCCTTGCTGGGGTGTCAAGTGTCGCTGACGTGTCTGAGCAGGGTTTGCACGTCCACTTGGAAACCCCTTTGGACCCACCATGGCTGGGCTGACGGAGAGCTCTCTCAGCAAGCCCTTACAGGAAGAAATCCGAGTGCGGGTTGAAACAAAGTTTGTATAAATTTTGGACCTCCCTACCAGCAACATCAAGGTTTTGCTCCTTGATAGTAATGCAAGCAGCAATCCAGGGAACATGAAGATTCTTAACGGCACCACCAGAACTTGACTCGCAATAAAACTCTCAAAATAGAAGATATAGCCATTTATTTGATGAGTCTCTCTCAAACATATGGCTGTGGTCAATAAAAATGTATGGACTGTTGCTAGCTACCGCAGGTGGGCTCGCTGTGCCCATGACCACATCTCCCTACGATTTGCACCTTCTCAGTTAGACGACCCAGGAGAACTGGCATCTGAGCGCACTTTTCGGGAAATCGTCCCAATAGCCCGTGTGCCCTGATTATTGCTGAAGCCACCATACCTGCTGAGATGGTCACAGCAGAAGCTTCTCATGGGAAAAGAGGGAAAACTGCCAAAAACCTCAAACTGCCCTTCTGTGTGCTCGGAAGGGCAGGCAAACTGGCCCAGCAAACGCATGAGCCAAGCCGCGGCAATACTGCGCACAGTGCCTGCGCCAAGTCAGCCTGTAAAGCAGCATTTACGGGTGACCCTATGACGAGTAAATACTGTAGATGGGATGGAAACAAAAGAAAACATCTGAAAGGCAAAAAACAAAACAAAGATCTGTACCTCCCTCCTATTCTCAGCCCATACCCTGAACTTGCACGCGGCTGCAAGCTTTTATTAGGACTCCCGGCTATACCTACAACTTCTATGCGAACATAAACCGGAGCCCAGCTTGCGAACACAATTACTTAGTGCGCTGTACGCGCATCGCACTTTATTACAGATAAGGCACCGGGGCGAAGGTCTCGGGCACGGCGGGGGATGAGAGGAGCGAGGCGGCTGCTTACAGGGTGCCGGTCCGGTTGGGCAGCGACTCCGGGGGCAGCACCTGGCGGAGCTCCATGTTGGTGCAGACGGCCTTGCGGACGGCGGCGCCGGGCTGCTGGGGGCTCCGGCCGGCGCTCCTCGGCCGCTCCTCGTACAGCTTGCAGTCGGACGGGGCGCCGGAGCTCCGTCCCGCAAGCAGCAAGCAGGCGAGCAGCGGGAGCAGAGTCCCGCGGCGGCGCTCCATGTCTCGGCGAGAACGGGGGAGACCGGGGGGGGGTCAGAACCGGGACAGAGGGGGCGCGCTAAAGTTCGGATGGGGGGCGCGGCGGACCCGGTCGCGGTTCCGAAGGGCCCATAAATAAGAGCGAAGCGCCGGTCTCGGTCAGGCCGCCGGTATCTCCTGTCTCCAGCCCCCCGCTTCCATGCTCCTTTGTTCGCCTGCTCCCCCCCCCCAAAAAGCCCACGTACCCCGGGCGAGGGGGGCGAAGGTCCGCGAGAGCCGTCCGGACGCGCGCGGTCCGCGCCGCGCGTTACTTTGTAGCGAGGGAAGGGGCGCGCGGCTCGAGTCCCGGCGCGTGCGGCCCCCGCGCGCAGTCCCGGGGATTCCGGCGAGTTTCGGGGAATCTGATCGCGCCCCAGCCGCGGAAACTTTTCACATGACGGCGAGCACGCGGCGAACCGGCAGCCCGGCACCACAATCGGGTCCTGCCCGTGTCCCGGAGGGCGGCTCCTGCCGCGCGGCTTTTCGCGCGACTGGGGAACAGTAACAATTGTTGCAAACGAAACCTTAGGGAGTTTCCAGCGCGCTCCTTTCCGTGGGTAAATCCTGGGGACCGCCGCCCTGTCCCTAAAACGTGCTCCGCGACACTTCTCCTTTGTCCTCGCCGAACGCCGTGCGACGCTGCTGCTTAGAGATGCATCTGAGCGGAGATGGCCAGCGCTGGCTGGGAAAAGCGTCGCCCAGCCTCTCCATCGAGCGCGTCGTTCATGGTGCTGCCCCGGGCTCCATGTTGGAATTCCACCCCCTGACGTCACCGGCACCCTCTCCTATAAAGGCACGCTCACGTTCTTATTCTCGACATTAGCATTTGTGTCTCGGTCGTGGGTTTGCTACTCAACTCGAATGCACACATTTTTAAGCAAGTTTCAAAGTTGGTTCTGCAGTCACACTCCGGATAGGCCTTGTTGTTGCGCTTTACTGCTAAGCAAAAATTAATTATAATGTGACGTCTGTAGGCATATTGATCGTATCACTTTGTCATTCTAGACTTGGTTTCATAGTGGTTTTATTTTTTAATAGTTCAGTAATTTATATCGTGCAACGAATCGAAGTTTGTTTTAACTAAGTAAAATATTTAATGTCACCGGTATCATTACTTTTAAGTTACAAATCGGTAAAACCTAACTTTTCTACGAACGAGTGTTGCGTGTGTAATACAATACGTCCATTGCGCTGCTGGTCTCGAAACCGCGCATGCGCCCCCTACATTGTCGCGTCTCATGTCTAAATAAATCTGTGCATGCATGTACGCCTTTGATGTGTAATTGTTTTCATTCTTAACGCAGGAAGTTGAAAAACATTCCATATATATTGCATACAAAAAGGTTTTACTCTCAGTGATACTGCTGGTCACACAGACATCCCTTACTCAACCTGAATCAAGGTCCTGGTTTACTAGAGTAATTCTGCCTAATTTGTGACCTTAATGCCTTCCACGTAGCCAGAATTAGTTTGCATCTGATCAGGCATGTATCCAGGTAACAAAACTATCCAAGTTCAAAATTTGCTCCCACCTGACCGACACGGACTTACTGACTGGGTTGCCAGACACCCTGCGGAATATATTTCTGGCTATGGGCCGGCCTAATGCTACTGGTAAAATGAACATAAAGTTAAAAAAAAAAACAGAAATTCATACAAAACACCTACTGAGCAATGAGTTATGAGATTCAAGCGTTTAATCTACAAAAAGGTGCCATACTCACTCTTTATGACCTTCCCTGAAACTGTCCTCTCCCAGCCTCACAATAGTAAGCATTCATTTTCCTGTATCCATGTTTAAAAAGGTCTTTATAAATAGGCCTACCCATGGTCTTCTAGGCCAATTTTGTCTTTTCAGCTTCCTTGACAAAGGCAGTATTCCCATTAAAGGACGACGGGCAGGGTCTATGCCCATGGTCTTCTAGGCCAATTTTGTCTTTTCAGCTTCCTTGACAAAGGCAGTATTTCCATTAAAGGACGACGGGCAGGGTCTATGCAGGCTAAGATGGGACTATAGCACTGTAGTTGACTCCATTTCTATATTATTCTTACAGGACATTTACTGAGCTACCACAGCATAAGAGGGGGGGGGGGCACATTTCAAGTTTGGGCTGCCTCAGGCTGTCATTGTTTTTATTTCTGTTATCGTTGTGTCATCTGAGTGTGTCCCCATTAGGTACCATTAGCCCTGAGTACTTTCACGGCTATTGGTAACGTCTGTCCCGCAGGCCGACCAGCATTTTCCTCCATTAGTCACAATTTGCTTTTAGGTTGTTTTTAGGTATCTGGAAAGCTTCTGAGGTACCTGACGGCGTATAATCATGCTACAGGAGACAGGAGCTTCTGAAAAAGAAAAGTGTTCCGTCTAGCCATCCAGCGGAGACGCAACACAGGATCGCAATCCGTCGTGTTATCATTCCCCGTAAAGATTAAAAAGACCAACGAATGACTCATGTGAGGAGGAAGACATAAGATGTATGAGAAATAGTTAGTTTATTGGCAAATAGTTCCTGAAAACAACATTTGCGTCAAGAGACCAAGACAGGGACATGACGTAAAACACCCATCAGCTGGCCAGAAAACTACAAATACCAAGGATAACGCTTCTGCTATCTTCAGACACATAAAGACAGCAACTAGTCCATCCAGTCGTGAAATAAGGCAAAATTCATATGTGCTGGAGTATTCAGTTCCGCAAATAAAATGCTATAAGGCAAGACCAAACCAACCATCTTCCAAACACCACGCTATCTGTGGGACCGTATGAAGTTCATTGCTCGTTTCAAGTAAACTTAGGGCAGCCGCAGCGAACATGCAGCGACTTCCCTGGCTACATGCAGGTTCAATTGTGCAGAATGAAAGCCGGGCTCTTATCAATGCGCTGCACCAGAGAATGTGAGGAACTCACCCTTATTTACACGGGGGTTTAGTGGGCGGGGGCAGAAGATCACTGTATACTGATCAGTAGGTCTCTGCATATATAGACTGGTCGCTAATACTCAAGCGATTGTCAACCAGTAATATACCCCAAACATAGCCTAGTTATCAGCATTACATTTTTAATTAAGTGAACTCAACGCCTCACATAAAATGCATGTTTAGATGTTTGAAAATTAACATTGTCCTATTCTTACATTTTTAGACCCAAGTAGGCCTGTACAATTAATTAATAATTTGGGAGATATCCCTTTTAATAGAGAAAGGTCCAATAAAATGTCTGTGTGTGTGGGAGTGGCTTAGCGAGAGACGTAGAGAATACAGTGTGCAACTGGATTTGAAGACGTTAGGGAGACTGACCTTTTTAAAGTGTCTAGTGGGTGTACGTGCATATCTACTTGGACTAGCACAGTGACATATTTACTTATACAGCTGTCAGAAAGTCCCTCATACCGAGAATGCTTGCTTCTGACAAAGATATTATCGTCCCAAGGAACTTTGCTTGGGGTGCAGCAACCTCCGCGTATCAAATTGAAGGTATGTACCCCCGATTGATTAACAGCCAATTTTTTAATTACACGAGAGCAGGAGTCAGTATGCTTTGTATAATGCGCTAGGTAAATACGTGCATCGAAACATTTATTTCAAAGTAGTACGCTGTGCGTGAAATGATATCGCTCTTATCACTTCTGTTGAGCCAAAGGTCATCTCTACACACTGTCAGAAAAAAAGGGTACAACCCTGGTACAGTTGTGTTCCCCATGGTACAAACAACATTAATGTACCCCCAATGGTACATAAATGCTTATCAGAGTCCATTTCTCTACCCTTAATTAGAGTCAAATGTACCTACCGCTATTGTACAACTGGCAGACCCTTGGGAGTACAACCCCAGTGACAAGTAATTATACCCCCTAAGGTGCAAAGTGGTACTTTTATTCTGACAGGGTAGACTGCGTCCGGGATACGCAGCAACTTGCTCAATACACTCGATCCATTTAAACTTCATCTTTGTTAGCAGACACAGACACATTCCTCAGATGTATCACCCCAGTGCACTGATCCGTCATCATTATTGCCTCCCATTGGTCACAGAGCGAAAGCACATGATTAGGCCATCATCATTCCTGCGATTGGTCTGGTGCGGAGAATCAGCCCCTCCCACTTTTCCTCTTACAGGTGGCTGGGATGCTGACGGCAGAGCACCCAGCATTTGGGACACTTTCTGCCACAGGAAAGGGCAGGTGTTCCAGGACCAGAGTGGCGATGTAGCATGCGACAGCTATCACCTCTGGGAAGAGGATCTGAAATGCATCCAGCAGTTGGGACTGACTCATTACCGCCTGTCGCTGTCATGGTCCCGACTGCTGCCGGACGGCACGACGAGGCACATCAACCAGAAAGGTCCGTCGCCCTATGACATCACTACCGGCCGCTTTTATGCTTTCTCACGTCCAAAGAGTGAGGTCACAAAAAGTTGAACAGTATAATAGTCAGGGGTCTAGAAACAAGCACCCGCCTTTAAAACAAATCAGACTGGAATTCTAACGGACACACTGAATTAAAATAACACCAGCAGTCGTTATAAGTGGAAGGGTCCGTGGCTCCGCCGTTCGAATCCCGTCTTCTGCAGAATAATCACATCACCAATGGGCCCTTGAGCAAGACCCTTAAGCCTCTAAAAATGCCCCAGGGGTGCTGGATGAATGACCGACATTGTGCTGGGATCTTTAGTTTTGCTCGCGCCTGTGTGTGTACGTCTCAGTGAAGAATAAGATGGGATATGAGAGAAGCTCTCCAATGTACCTACATGTGCTTCTACAAATGGCAAATAAAGCATCATTTAATTCTATTTCAAGTTGCATGTCGCAAGGTTCTTCATAAATAAAGCCAGCTTTTCCATACTTTAGTAAGGTGGGGAATGTTCCGTTACGTTACAGCTCCTTCCTTTTCTCGTTTAACAGGTGTGAGCTACTATAACCGAGTCATCGATGATCTGCTGGCCAGTGATGTCTGCCCCATGGTGACACTCCATCACTTTGACCTTCCGGAAGCCCTGCAGGCCCAGGGGGGCTGGCAGTCGCCACGAATCGCAGATCTCTTTGACAGCTACGCCAGGTTCTGCTTCCAGACCTTCGGTGACCGCGTGAAGCTTTGGCTCACCATCAATGAGCCCTACATTTACGCCAAGCTTGGCCACGAGGACGGCCGCCACGCGCCGGGGCTTGGGCAGCCTGGCGTCTCCCTCTACCTGGTGGGTCACAACATGCTGCGGGCTCACGCCAGGGCCTGGCACAGCTACGACGCCCTCTACAGGCCGACTCAGGGGGGACAGGTGTCCCTGGCGCTGTTCGGTGACTGGGCCGAGCCTCGCGATCCCAGCAATGCCCTGGACGTCGCTGCCGCGGAACGCTACATGGCCTTTGTACTTGGCTGGTTCGCCTGGCCCATCTTCGTGAGCGGGGACTACCCGCTGGAGATGAAAGCCCGTGTCGAGTCCGCCAGCCGAGCCCAGGGCCTGCCATCTTCTCGGCTGCCCACGTTCTCCAAGGAGGAGCCGAGCGTCCTGGGAACCGCAGACTTCTTCGCTTTAAATTACTACACTTCCCGCCGAGTCTGGCCCGGGAGCGGCCCAGCGAAGATTGGGTTCGAAGGTGATCTGGGGGTGGAGCGGGACACCAATCCAGCCTGGCCCGTATGTGGCGTTTCTTGGTTGGCCGTATTCCCAGAAGGCTTACGCAAGTTGCTGAAGTACATTAAGGTATGATGAATTTATGGTCTTCATCCACGTCCATCCTGTTCCTGTATAAAACTGAAAACAAAACAGAAAATAACAAAAACAGTAGATGACAAAAATAGTACATTAAGGCTACGTTTGAGCCGTGTTGTTATTTTTATATCCTGGCTACGTGTTTGTTTTTACTTATTATGAATCGTCCTCCGGTTCCTCGTTAGGTGTCCTTGCCAGCTTGCACAAAGCTAACCTCCACTCCCCCCATTAAACACAGCTGAATTGGCAGATCCTTTTAAGCCTTCCCTTCCTCGTGTGACCTTGCCGTCGGCGGCTCACCCATAGCTGAGGTGCATTCAGGACTCTCGCCGTTTGCGCAGGACCAGTTCGGCAACCCGAGGGTCTACATCACGGAGAACGGCTTCTCCCAGGTGGAGCCAGTAGAGACCGAGGATGCTCAACGCTGCCACTTCTTGCGGGACACATTGCTGCAGGTCTCCAAAGGTTCGCTTCGAGAGAGCCACTGCAATTCCCCAAAATTCTCAAAGGTTCACAGCTAGTGAGGCAAATGTCACACGTGTCATTAAATAATATATTATATTATATTGGAATTCCAGCCCTTACTTCCGTGACATGGTGAGGTCATCTCATAACACAATCCTTATTGGCCACCTACCTGCAAGGATCTGTCTACAGGCTGCAACACAGAAGCAGAGTGTGTAGGGCAAACTAACCAGTCGGGCAAGCTGACCAATCAGAGCACACTGGGCTCATTGGGGGCAGGGCTTAAAGCTCTTAACAGTGTGTTTCACTGAATAGAGATGTACAGTGTAAGATAAATGTGTTTTTTGGAACATTGAAGCAGTGAAAATGAGCATAATAGGACCCCTGTAAGCTGAGATTTAATGCACTGAATGAAACAAGAGTGTAATTTTGGTGAGGCATTGTGGAGGCATTTCTGCATCAGTGTATTTTTAAGATTAAGGGTTTTTAAAAATTGATTATAAATACCCAACTAATTGATGTTTTGTTTTACAGCCATCTATGAGGAAGGAGTTGACATTAGGGGCTATTTTGCCTGGTCCCTATTGGACAACTTCGAGTGGGAAGATGGCTATCGAGTTCGATTTGGCCTTTATCACGTGGATTTCGCCCATCCCAGGCTGAAACGCACGGCGTACCTCTCTGGAAGAGAATACGCCCAGATCATTGCCCAGAGCAAGGCGCGGATCAGGAGCTAAGACAGGGGGAAGTACCGCCCCATGCTGGCATATCTGTGCAGGTTTACGGCGTGGAAAAGCACCCCAGAAGCAATCTACACCGCGAGGTTACCTCCTGAGAAGTCAAATCAATATAATCAGTTGTAATTTAAAGCATTGAACACTTTGACGATGCATGATCACACAATTACATTAAAACTGGTGTGTCACCGATGAGGCTTTGAATATCTGACGTCTCTCACTTTGAATGTAAAACAGCGAGTTCAAAATGAACTTGCCTTGAGTTGAGTGAAACCAGACTCATGCAGACTGCTTCACACACACTGACTGACATGCAAGTGTTCTGATTAAAAGGTTTAAGACATTTTGAGAAGAATCCACTCTTCAAGTAAACGCTTAGAATTCATCATTAATTGCTTGATAAATTATTGTGCTTCAATGACTGCAAACTAGGAGTATTGGAACATGAAGAAAAAAAAACTTTGGCCTAATGAAAGAGGTCTCGACAAGTTAGTATCGCTTACCAGGCCGAGCTCGCATGCCAGCTAGCCTCTTACACGTGAACATATATCATTTAAACTCTGGCATCTGCCTGGTTCTATAACAATAAACTTAATATTCTACAAAAGCGTTTTTCTGAGCAGGGATTTCCTCGGTGCCCAGCGTGCGATTTTAGCGCGAGAGATTTCAGCCCTAATGGATTAGATGCCGGCGGATGGCGGTGACGCGCCTGTCGGCGGACGGGCTGGCAACCGGAGCGCTGGCCTGTCTGTTTGCGCTGTATTATGTGCGGGAATGTCGCTCAGAGCTGCGGGCACATAAAGATCAGATCTCTTTTATTTCTGCTGTTTGATGTAGAACTTCCTTTATCCCTTTTCACTGGATCTATTCATGAGGTAAGTGAGCTCTATAGGCTGGCAGACAGTGGAGGTTTTCTACAGGGTGCTTTTAAAGTTTTGCTTCCTGCTTAGTCGGGTCCAGCAGCTTTTAATGGTTCAGATAGTTTGTGTAAATATATGCTACAGGGAACAGTCTACGTACGTGTTATCCAGACTTCCTGGCGATATTGTGTTCATATTACTTAAAAAATAAAGGGTAGGCAAGTTTAGAGGCTTGGCAAATAACAATTATTTGCATTTTCCGTAAATTATATATCTTAAAAAAAATCCAAACATATCAACCCCCTGCTTGCAGTTAGTCAAAGCTGGTTAGAGCCAAATATATTTGGGTTTCACTCAAGCCGCAGCTGAGAAAACACCGGAAAGCAAGACAAAGACCCGAAGAACAAGGGTGCAAAACCCACAGCACCCTGGCAGCATTTAAATCAGCGGCTGCCGGGCAGAACGCCGAAGCGGAGCTCGAAACGATGTGTTTATGCGAGGCGGCAAGCCGGGCGAGAAAATTGCTGTTTGATTACTGCTGCGCCGACCGACTTGACAGCTTCCTATTTTAACGCCGTATCAGCGATGTTAAAGCAGTTTTTCGTGACTCAGACCATCCAAGGTGCATAGATGTATAATTGGAGTTATGACCTTTAAAGGTAAGGAATCACAATTCAGAATATGATAACAGTAAGTTGCAAAGCGGTTTTTCAATAGCTTTATAAGATTATTTGAATTTGAACCCCCGTCCGACCCCCACAAAAAAGTAATATGCACATTATAACATATTTTATAGACCCCCCTGCATTTTTACAGAATTATACTGCCCTCTCGTGGGTGAAAAGGGGATGAATTCACCCGCGAGGATTTATGGCTATTGAGCTTGATAAACAATGCGGTCAACGTTGTTTAATTTATACTTTGGAACGTACGGGAACATTTTATAATGGGATTCACCGTATAACAGATCACTACTGTTTATAGCAGAGATAAAAATATGTACACCATATCACAGTTTCAAACGTACCATGCTAATGGCTTTTCACTTCCGCACCTTTCAGTACTGTTGCTGTTGTAAATGGGCACCTAAGAAGATCATCGGAGCAACTTTTCGGAAATGGAATTTTCCATCAGCTCAAAGTGGGATTCTGGGACGAAGAGGACGGGAGGTTCCGATCTGCAGGAAGACTGTGTTCATAGCCTCTCTCTCCCCATAAATACGAGGTCAACAACGGCCCAGATGTAGGCTACATATGCAATCCCTCCATTAAACTCCAAGTTACCGAAACTCCTTCTCCGGCCATATAACTCCTTTGTTTTTATGCTCACTATAAAAATGTCGGGAAACATCTGCAATGCTGTTAATAGGCTAGATCCGGTGACTGTTTGGGGGGGGGGAAAAACATCTGAAAGAATCATAAATGACCAGTTCCAGATTGAAACGAATAAATTGTTGCTTTAGGGAATAAATCACCTATATCATTTTGCAAGTTACTTCGGTTTTTTTTTCTTTTGGGTAATAATTTCCACCCTTATCATTCAAAGTTGGATGGGGAATTTCCTACTGCGGGGGGTGCATTCGCCGCGTGGGGTGGTGCGCAGGAGGAGCGCTCTGCACCCCAGGAGTGCTCCCCGCCACGGGCGACTGTGTCAGTCTGTTGTGGTACAACACACCCACTGTTACCAACGGGGGGGGGAGGGGGGGTCTGAGAAGCCCAGGAGCGAAACGTTACCATTAACACCGAAAGGGACAGGACAGGCGTCCACGTGTGACGGACAAGGGCTCATTATCAGCCCTATTTATTTGCCTGGCAGACAGCCTGTTCCAAGGACACCTGGAAAACCTGTCCGCTTTACGCCAGACGTGACGCGCAGCTCATTCCGGCTCCGGCCACCATGGCGAAGCACGTCCCCGAAGGCGCAATGGAGGGTCTCCCCCCTCTGACCCGCTAATCAATGCCCCCCCCCGGTTCTGCAAAGGCTTTACGAGGCTCCGCTGGCACCGGGGAGTGTGATCCGGGTGGCCGTAACTCCCACGCTGTAAAATCAGCACTCCTGCCCCGTTTAGGGTCAGCGCAAAGTTAATGGCCACATGCGCCACATTACGATTTTTTAAATGATATTTTACGATTGACTCACTAACACAACTAATTAGCGACAGACCTGACGTTAAATTAGATATTAATAATTGATGCACTGACGACATGTGCATGGCTTCTGGATTAAAGTATGTCAAGGGGAGGACGGGCACGTTTTAATGTCGCAGCTCGAAAGGGTCTCCGCTAAAAACCCAAGTTCGGCAGGATGTTGAGGGAAAAGGCATTTCCCATTCATGAAGGACGGGAGCTGCTTTGTAAATTTGCGGTAGGACAATATGTACTGCCAGCGCCAAGAAGTAGTTACAGTCAAACGTTTAATTAAAATTTTAATAATGCACCGTTTAAATGACCCCAATAAAATATACATTTATTTCATATGGGCTAACATATTCTAATCGTACTATTTATATCAGTAGAAACAAAAAAAACTGTTTCCCAATTAAACTGCAAATGTCATGTATATATTTAAGCCGGTACTGACAATGACCTGGGACTTAATTGTGACGTTCAGTTATAATGGCCAACAGAGATCTGTGCGGATGGGCACATGCACAAATTAGTAGGACTCTCACATTTGTATTTAACCAAACTGAAGTTGTTAGAATTTTGAGAAGGCCAATAAAATATTCCGAAGCAAATGAACCAATTTACTCTATACAAATTAACTGAATAATTTAGCTGCTAATGAACTATCTACATAATGTATAATGAAATTTCAGCTTATTTTGATAAAGTGCTTATAGGTACGGCGGCGGTGACTTTTAGACAAATAATTATCTTTTCTATTTACTGATTACTTTTATATGCATACTCACGGGAGAACAAGTGTAATTAAATAGTTTCTTTAATATCTAGATTCTCGATGAAGGGATGCACCCTACTCCAGGCTGAATCTACTAGCTGCCTGGAGAACTTTCCAAGTCTTTCCAAATTATTACAATGCTATTCCACAATCTTCAATACAAGCCTTCCAAACTTGTTAAATCTCATTGACCTACTTCGGGGATATTTTGGGGGGATTTTTTTTTATTAACGTGAAACACTAAAGTTCCTATAATTTCCATTCTTCGCAGCCCAAAACCCTCGTTCTCTCGGCTCCAAGCCATTTTTGCATCCCATTAAGCGGATACAAGTGGTACATTGTGGTGAAATAAGTACATTTTTTTGTGGCATTACCCGTCCATCGGAGGCAATGCGGGTGCTCTTATCAGCGCAATAAGAAGCGTGACATTGGAGTTAAAATGTGCTTTAGATGGCTTCGGAACGTGCTACTTCGATTTGTAAATTCCTAGACGACGCGCATGCGCTGTTCCTGCGGGGCGCCCGGCGGGTGTGGAACGTGCGCTCCGTATTTCCAGCACTCTTCCAGCATCTATGCCCAGAAACACCGACAGCGCTGCAGAAACGGGACGCCTTCGACCACCCTCCCGAATTAAGGTCCGATTCAGGTCTACTTATTGATATTACAGGTTAAAGTTTGCCGACATGTAGGTATAAACTACACGCCGGGATGGGGGAAATTACACTGAACGGGGCAGCTGATTTACAGCCAAAGCAAAGAGATCCTAAAACCGTCAACTAGAAAAAGAAATTATTAACAACCACCAGCTTGAAAGACATATGAGCGTTTTACTATGCCGAAGTCATTAGCTTTTTCCGCTGTTGCAAATCAAATGATAAAAGACATTTCGATTAAACCCGAAATAAGCTCGGAAGTACGTTCATATTGCCAGTAGTTTATATAAATAAACGACCGGCACACACGCATCAGGTAAAACATCCTGGCTATAGGTAACCGTAGTTTACTACAAGAAGTTTTCCAGCGACAGCTCTAGGGATGTGTCCGCTCGTAAAAGTCATTGCACTGCCGTGGACAGGAGGAGTGTGCACTGATTAATGGATTTAAGCACCTATTATAGGCTACGTCTGAGTCCGAGTGTAACCTGGGGAAGGTCAATTAAAGCATCCATCTGTTCCGCGAAGAAACCCATTTCGCCATTTCTTACGTGCTTCAAAGTTGTTTGAAAGGTATTGTTTGATTGTTTCTTTAACACGAACGTCTGCGATATTTGTATGTTCAGCACATAAAAACTACAAAAAAATCACCTAAAAAATCAACCGTCGGCAAGTGAACATAAACCCCTTATAGTCGATGTGCTGTTTAAGACCTAAAGTTTAATAAGGTCGGGCTTTTACTGTTAAATGGAAATAGCAGATTAGCATAATAATTACAGCCTTTTGGAACCAAGAAAACGAAATATACACTTGATTATTGAACAAACAATAGCTTTCGATGCAAAACAAATATACGAGGGGCACTAATTTAATAATTACATGCTGATACGTTTAATTTGCCCATCCATATTTAGAAAATAAGTCGCAGACTATAATTGAATGAGAATGTCAGTCTTCATTTGGTTTGAAATTAAATTCACTCGCAGCCCCCCCAGTACTGTCAAACTACCCCATCAGAAGGATGAGGAATCACCCCTTGAAAGTGCGCCGACGCTGGTATTTTTGTTTCTCAAGCGGTGGCAATAATAAAGAGCGGATCAGATGGAGTTCAAGGCTGCTCAGGAATAGCTTTGCATTACCCTTTTTTGGGGGGGCTTTTCTCCGTAATAAATCTCGCGGCGTGTTGAAGCGGGGGGCATTAGGATGGCGCTAACTTGCGCCGGGCTATAAAGGTAAATCAAAGGCTAGCGTGCCGTAAGTCATGCGGAGCGGGGAAGCCGAGCCCCGCGATTGATTATGCGGGAGCCTCTAACGGACCGCCATCCTAATGGTATGTTTCCCGTTGTATACAAGTACTTTGGGTTTTAGTGAAAGGAGCCTAACGACACAATTAAGGGGGGCTTAATGGGATTTGCTGCGAGGCCCGTTACGGAGACTGCGAATATACCTTGCGTAGCCAATTCACCGCGGGATGTATGCCTCCAATCCAATTTGCACTGAACAATAGCTGCCCAGAGTGAGCTGTCATCTGTAGAGGCTAGGAAAAAAAATATGTCTGTTAAACCCCAATGATCGCCCGAAATGTGCTCTTGTTGCTATTTCAGCCCTTTTGTTTATACACGCGGTTTTTATTTTTATTTAGTTACACCCAAACACATTTTGATCAACTTTATTCTAAGAGAGTTATATTGCATCAGCCTGCTTTGCATGTAAACAAATCTGGGGCATGCGTTCTTCACTGAGAAATGTATTAAAAGAGAAATGCTGTTATTGTTGTTCTCCCTGGCTGGGGATTTTTAAAAGACCCCCTTTATGGAGCTGGATATGACCACTGGACAAATTCAGGTTAGGTGTCATGCCCGACAGGACAACAGCCAATCGTTTTGGGGGGGACCGAAACCAGCAACCTTCAAGTCAGAAGGTTTGCACTATGTGGCATGCCGCGGTTTGGGGGCTCTGTGTATGGGGGGGGGGGGGGGGGAGGGGGGAGGAGGAGGTGTAGGGAGAGAGAGGGAGAGAGAGGGAGAGAGGTAGCCTGACAGCAATCAGACGGTGACATTCATGCCGCGTGCCGACCCTCCGTCCGTGGCTCATTCACGCCATCTGTGACCGACCCCAGAACGCCAGCGCCCGTCAGGGGCTTTTTGGGAGAGCCGCAGGGGGTCGGGTTCGAGCAGCAGGTGTCGGGGTGGGCGGCGGCATGCTGCCTGCTGGGATCCGGTGCAGCTGCCGGATGCAGGACGCCCGGAGACACCTACCTCTGCAGGGACGGCCATCCGAGCTGGATCCGGCAGCCTTCCGGACGCCGGCCGCCCAGGGCTGACGGACCCCCCCTCTCCCTGCTTTCTTGGGACACCACCCCCCTGGGTCTACCCCCCACATATCTTGAGGGACTGGCACGCAAGAATGGACAGCGGCTGAACGGCTGCGGTGTCCACACCGAGCCCCTCCCCCGGGGGGGGGTAGGGGGCGGGGGGGGGCACAGAGCCACCGGAGACCCCCTCCCATCCTCTTGATGTATTGCTGTGGGCTGGGACATCGCCGGAGAGTACAGGTTTCCTACGTAAGTGACCGTCTTGTTCTATCCCACCTCCCGACAATCCCCCCCCCCCGTCCTGTAAACCTGCAGATCGCTTTACAGAGGTTGGCACGGCAACGGTGCGGGGGGGGGGCTGGGTAGAAACGATTAGCACGTTTGCAGGAGTTTGCTAATGTTTCTCTCTCTGCCAAGAAAGGGATGGGGGGCTCTTGGGGGGGGCTTCTTCCCCACCTGAGAGCCTCCGTTTTGCTTTGAGCACCCCCTCTGCCCCCCCGTGGAATCGGTCCATTTGCTTAATCGCTTTTGCCGCAGCCTGTCCTGCCTGCAGCTCGGTGTTGTGGGGTTTTGGGTCTGGTCCCCCCCCCCCATTGGGGTGGGCATTAGGTCTGTCCGGACACGCTGTCCCTATCTTGAGCCACGTCGGAGTGGTCGCCACGGCAACGGGAGGCAGCTGCATTGTGACGTGGACGTGATACTCGTTGTGGCTTCCGCGCACGTTCAGGTCACGCGCGCCGGTGCATGTGTGTGCGTGTTTGTTTCTGACAGATGCCGCCAGGCTAAGTGCTCGCTCTCGCTCTCGCTCGGATGTTGCGGACGTCAGGCAATGAGTTAGACGCCCTCCCGGGTCCTTTCTGTGGCACCTCAGCCACAGTTTTCACCAGAAACCCTTCCCGATGGACCTGGTGAGGTTTAGGACACTGGAAGGGCTGCCAGGCATGCCCCCCCAGGTAGCTGAAGGTCCTTCTAGGGGTGGCTTGATGCCACGCCCCCGTCGGCAATGAGTCACAGATGAGTGGCGGTGTGACTCAGACGTGACTGTGGCAGGCGGGCGGGCGTCGGCATGGCACTGTCGGCTGAAGGTGAACGGGTGCCGCGTTAATGACGGAAACGTCCCTTCCACCAGGGATGAGCCCCCCTGCCACATACTTCACATGGCTCGTCTGTATTTACAGGCATTGCTAGGCCTCACCCCTGCCCTTTCCATAGCTCCTTTACAGAGCCTGCCTGTCCCATGTCCACCTGGTAAACCTGAACTTATAGGAACCGTTAGCCCAGATTGATATGTAATGACCTATGAAGGATTGTGAAGTATCTTATAGCGAGAAATAATCCTTTTAGATGTGGGCCAGCAGGTGGCTTGGTTAAAGACTTGCCTTTTGTAACTCAAATGGTTACGCCTGTTTCTGTTGTACATGTTAGCAAGATACATCACTGTAAATTATTCCAGTTAAATATTATCTAGAATAATTGATATTTACCATTAAATCAAGTATCTAGTAAATATTTCGGACCCATGACTCAGCTTGGAACAAGTATTGGTATTTACATTTATGTTAAGATTAGCATAATTAGACTTTATCTTTCTTTCAGGTCTTGATTTTTGGGTCTTATAACTCCTAACTCATCCCTATACTTAATGAAACATTCAGGGGTGTAAGGCTTTGCCGAAGGGTTCAGCACTGATACCCTTGCTGGACACATTTAGGTTTTACACGTGTTGCGATGCATGGTTTCACCACCAGGTGTCTCTATCGAGCTGTCAGACGGGTAACTGCACTGCACGTCCGTCCTTCAAACGGGTGGTCTAGGGGTGGCAGCCCATGAACATGTCCTACCGTCCCTGCTCCAGGAAGGCAGGGCACTACTTCACAAGACTAAAAAGGAAATGAGAATGAAAGTGTAGAGCTTCAGTACAAGATCATTAGCACATTAAAAATTATGTGAAAAAAACAGGTTGAAATAATCTGCAGTTGAATATATAATTACTCAGTAGGTGGGTAAGTGTATGTGTGTGTACAGAGTGTATAATGCTTTATTTTGCAGAAATTTAAACATTATCTGTTATGCTGTTTTGCCGAAAAGCTCCCCAAAACTTGTGAATTACTACCGTTTTATGAAAACAAACTGGTAATTGATTGAATGGTCTGTCAATGTCACCTTCATTGCTTTCTGCAGTCCTGTAGTGAGACAGGGTGTAACTGGGTGTGGGGTTACGAGGGATTTCTGGAACCTCCCGTTATGTGGGAGATGTCAGTCGTCATCACCCTGGACGCTCAAGTGGAGCTATTAGCAGATGCTAAATGCTGTTTTGCGTTGAGTGATACACGATCAGCTTCCAGGATGTTCTTCCCAATTCAAACATGTTGTTGAATCTGGGATCCACACTGGGGCCCACAGGAGAAGGATCACCATCCTGCCCAGAATAGTGAAACCCCAGGAAACACCATGCAGATGTGTGGTTTGAGTGGCGGCAGACACTGCCTCTGTTGATACCCATCCTGCCTGGAGACCTCCGGGGTCCTGTATCAGGGAGCAGGATTTCTAGCTTAGCCGACTAACGTGTCAGATTTAAGGTGACCCTAATTAAATGCACATTGTCTTTGTTCACTTACATTTAGCCCAGATTACCTTAAATCCAACAAATTATCTGGCTAAGCAAGAAATCCTAATTCTTGATACAGCCCCCAGATCAATAATACAATCAAGGCAGTATACTGTATATTATTACTACATAATAATAATCTTTTTCTAATTAAGCGTATGATTAAAATGAGTGAGGAATCCCCACATGATGTAATCTGGTTTGGGAGATGGTGCTATGTCATGGAAAGCTCTAGTCCACAATGCTCTCCTCTTCTCTTGTCTTGCTTTCTGGTAGTGGCTACTGCCATTATTTGAGATTTTCATATGATGGCAGGGATGGTGTTTCGTAGCCGGGCAGGAATTTGCGGAGCGGATGCAGATAAGGCTTCTCTGAAGCTTTGAAGTTTCTCCAACTCTTTTATTTTTCATGTTTTTTTTTTGTTGTCTGAAAACTACACTAATTGAATCCAGGCCCATGAGACTCTGTCTCCTGTCGTTTCTCCAGTTTCCCATGATGCCGTGGTGGAGCAGAGCCCGGGCAGATGGCCTCTGGGTCTGGCATCCCTCCAGGCACCTGCTGGTTAGGGGGTGGAGTGGAGTTAACGGGCGGGGAAGGGGGCTTTAGGGGTGCCTGAACCGCATGTGTCTTGATAGGGGTGGCGGGGTTGAGGATGGATTTTTAGGGGTGTGCCGGCGCTGAGACTCACATTCAGGCATCATGGTCACATTGCAGAGATTGTTACCTAGAGATAATAATTACAATTATAATAATTACAATTGCAGTTTATGAATAATTTATACGCAATGACTTCACTCTGCTGTTTGAGCCCATTGATCACCACCAAACTTTGACTGGCGGTGTGCTCGCGAACCAATGCACCATGTTGTATATTTATTGGCCTAGTCTTCCTCCCTTTACCCACTCGGTTAAAGATTCCTGCCGTGTTGCGGTAATCCACATCCAACAAAACTAGTATGTGACCTGTGATGGAATGGCATCTCATCCAGGGTGTTCTCCTGCCTGATGGGCCTAGTTCTCCATTGGGCTCCCTGCGATTGGTGTCCCATGGTGGGTGAGGTGTGGCCAGATTTCCGGCCGCCTGGCCAAACGTCTGTTTTGGCCGCCAACGTCTGCCTGTACTTGAGAACCTCGGTCCAGGTCCAGTGGCCCGGTGCCAGCGGACCGCTCCCTCCGGCCCACGTGGGCAGTCCAGTTTGGAACGGGACGTCCCCCTCAGCAGGGGTGTCCCTCTGCCATTCGCTTCACACACTGGTTAATTTATAAATAACCATGGTTTGGCATAGGGAGGTGATACCTCACTTCAGGGTGTGTATAGCAAATGTGTGGGGTGCTCTGGGGGGGATTGTGAGAGTTGCCGCCCAAACCCCCACCCTCATATCCTTAAGTAGCTCTGCCTGACAGAATTACCCCCCCCCCCCCACAAGCCATCTCATATGTCCCCACATTGGATCTCCGTGGTCGGTTCTTGTCCTGGAAATAGTTCTCTTGGGTCCATGTGCCGTGACATGTGTATCTAAGGTGCGTATATGATTATGCATATAGTCATGTGGTTCAACGTGCACAACTATGACTATGCGCGAGTATGGTAAGTCATGTCTGGTTGCTGTAGTCCATACACACATCGTGCCACACATGGTTTATAGCATGAGTTTTGTAGCAGGCTCCTTTGGCCAACTCTTCTTTGGGTTGGTATGCATTCGGTTTTTTCAGGCAGCCATGCAGATGTTATTTGGAGCCAATGCGCCCATCGCGGTTCTCCCTGATGCTTGAATGGGGGGCTAATCTTCCTGCGGCCTGACTCCTCACATGACCCCCAGACCGGGCCTGGACGTGACCTCATGCAAACTGGTGATACCTCCACTAAGGGGCTTGAAATCACATGACCTCCATAATAGCGCAACGTCGGCAACGTCTTTGATTTGATTTGTTTTTTTTAAATATATATTTGCTATTTCTATGATATTAGTGCAACACCAGGACTGGATTTTGCATGGTATTAATAGTATTTTTCATATTTGCTATCTCATTGTGAAATTCTCTCCTTTATGTAGCTTAAGCTATTATGAGAAATATCTGTCTTCATAATTTTAAAGGAAACTAGTTGCTATCAATCCATGTATTTAGCCTACTGAACCCATTTTGGCTGTAACACATTGATTGACATCATGGGAGAAGAAATGCTAAAGACAGCCATTTTGGCTCTAAATAAGTGACTGACAGTCAGGGAGAATAAACTGTGAAGACAGCCATTTTGGCTCTAGCAGAGTGACTGACAGGGCGAATAAACTGTAAAGACAGCCATTTCGGCTCTGTCTAACTCACAGAACAGGGAAAAACTCACTCCCTCACTTATCACTTGAAAGGTTAAAAAACAGCTTTATCTTAATAACAATCTAACCTAATGTAATCCAATCTTATCTAATCTAATCGATGTAGCATTTTACTTTTTTCTTTTTTAAACCTCCCAGTGAATTCTAATCAAATCAATCCAGACGTTATCATTTGAAAGATGGGTTGAGCTGTCAGTCAGGGCCTGAGAATCCCTGGTCCGGTGGGTCAGTGGCCTCCCGGACAGCGTGTCCTGCTGGTGGGGAGATGTAGTTGGGAACCAGAAAACTGGGGAGGCTCTGCATTAATTAAAACTGGGATGTAATTAGCTCTTCCCTGTCCTTTGGGGGCCGACTGGAACAAAAACAGGCACACACACAGCCCTGGGACCTGGAGTGAACATCTCTGACCCGGTCCACATGGAACATGATGTTCTTGCTGTGTATCAGGACTGTAGATGCCTTACCCATGCTTGGTAAAACCCCGAAAAGGAATTTTAGAACCTTCTTTGATTTGGTTCATTTTTTTAAATTAAAATAATTATAATGTTAACAGTGTTTTCAGTTCTGAGGAAGAGTCTTAATCTTAGCCAAGTCTCCTCTTCCGTTTCCCGAGTTTCTGGCTAAAAATGTCGCGTGATGTCCAAGGCAGTGGGGGTGAGGAGGAGACCTTAATGTCAAACTTTAATGTCTTCATGCTGATCTCATCCTTCCTGGGACACTGTGAAATAGTTCTAATGAATCAGTGGCATTTCTCAGTTTGGTTCTGCTGTTTATGCTTTGAATTTCTGCCCAAATGAGTAAGAAAGGAATTTTCTTGAGGGTCCATACAGTAGTAGTAGTAAACTTGCGATTTCTCAAGTAAGTGGAGGTCTGTCTTCATTCCACCTCATAGCCTGAGAGGAACACATTTGAAGAACATAATATTATAACTATAGCATCACATAAATAGTATGGGTGTTAATTATATGCACCAGCAGGTTATGTGGTGCCCTCCCCTCCTTGGGGTAGTGGGTTCAAGCCCAGTACCGGCTGCACCCAACCGCATGGTCTAAGCCTCCTGAGATGGCCTCCTGGATGACCATGACCTCAGTTATAACTATCATCATTAATATAAGGTGTGTATCACAAGACATCACACAAGCTAAACAGGACAGCCCATGTCCTGTTTATTCCCTGTCCTCGCTCTCCGCCCTTGGCCCTGGACTGTGACCCGTGTACAGCAAAACAATACCATGTTCCTCAAACGGCCAGCAGACTCGCAGGACCTGACACTGGAGGGTGGAATGGCCATTTTTTGTCACTTTTTGGGAGATTTCTGGCCAGCAAACTGAGCAGGATTCAAACCCAAATTGCTCTGTGACTTAAAGGCGCATATCTTATCGATATGGGAGCTTTACCGTTTCTCTCGACCCCTCCTAATAGGAAATAACAAGCCATAGGTTAGCAAAAAGAATAATAATAATATCCTTAATTTTTGTGAAATATTTAAAATGTGACATTTCTGGACAAAGAAATAAGTTGAATCTGAAGCATTTTTTTTGCTGGGGGAGTGCATTTTATCTGCAAGTAGCTACAGTTATTCCTTGATTTGCAGACCCAGTCGATATTGCAGATGGAGGCAGGGTTGACCCACCTTGAGCTGTATCGTAAGTGAGCTCCATACCACCGAACCACAGGAGAGTTCTAGTTCTCATAGACTGGGTGCATTTCTGTTATCCATTTTTTGGCAGCTCACCTTTGCGAGCCAGGACAATTTACCCACTATTCTAGATGGGTGATTAAGATTGGCTGGAGCTATAAGGGAACGGACAGAAGGCGGGGAACAGAGGGCGGTTGGGCGTAGTTAGTGGCGGTGGGTCTGTTGGCCCTCGTCACTTGTTACTGCCCACAGACCGCCTCCTCCCCATCCCTCCCGCCCACCTTCCTGGTTGCCGTGGCTCCAGCCAAGGGACGCCGTGACAACAGGTGTCAACACAGACCGCTGATGTCCGCCAGGGGACAGGTACCTCTAGGGACGCGTGGGGGTGAACAAGACTGTGCTGTAGCAAGGGAGAGAGAGAGAGAGAGAGAGAGAGAGAGAAAGTGAGAAGGGAGTGTGAGACGAGCTCCAGAGAAACGAGAAGAGAAAGAGAATGAGTGTGTAAAGGTGACCAGACTGATGGAGGGATAGCTATTCCTGTTCTCTACGCGACCCACGTACTCGTAGACCAGGGGAATTGATGGTGATCACTGCGAGCTGCCCGCT